>JAPYYZ010001027.1:0-16786 GCA_030522705.1 Eretmocerus eremicus
GCTACAAGTCAATTACGTTCGACTATTCAATCAGTTGGCTTACTCACAATCATTTCATATACGAGTGATTCCGCCGAAAGTGGGATTTTTTGGGGCCAATAATGTCCGCGGGTGTAATTTGGGTCAAAAAATTATTTTAGCCCCTAATAGAGATTGGTCGGTCAACGAAGTCAACTTGACTTGTTCGGGCATCGGAAACGAATACTCAGAGTTACATAGCCCAAAGGTGAATTTCGTGGAATACTAGCATATTTTAAGCGTCCGAAATGAGTATGGAATCGACAGGGATGAAATTGACATTTAGCGCGCTAAAAACGCTCTCACGACTCGAGAACTCGTCGCAGACTCTTTTTCGACAGCTTTCATATAATGTCACCAAATACTCATGCTTAAGAAGCGTTTTACTACTCGGTAGAGTTCACAAGAGAGTGGCACACCAAAGGAATTCCTGAAATTGACTCAAAATTTTGTACTCGATTTCAAAAATACGTTCCAACTACCCTCACATGCACAGATTGGATGCCACAAATGTTCTCGCGCATTACGCGATCAATAATAGAGCCTCTCTATCTTTCGCCGTTATAGGTTAATAAGTACTTTTTGGCATGCATATATACAATGTGTACATACTGAAATACGTACAATCACAAAGGCAAGCGAAAAATTGGTTCATAGCACACTCGCTTCCGCAATAAGCATCTGCAATCACAGCTTCATTCGCTTAGGTAACTTTTAATACTTCAGTATAAAACTGTGGCATATGGACTCAATCTTTGCTTGCACACCAGATATTATTTGGTAAATTTGTGATGTATGTTATTCATTTGGAAAATACAAGTTTAACTAAGTTTGGAAATGAGCTCCAAATCATGACTCAAACGAGAATAGAAAATCTCAAAATTAATCAACAGTGCAAGTGCGGATTAGTAGTATAAAATGCCACAGCTTTCCCTTCTTTTCATCTTACTCTACTGAGTTTTAACTCTCATTCCATTTTCATAACTTGCAATAAGGCTAGTTCGCTTCTTTTTTTTCCTCTATCTCAAACAATTCCTCGTTACGTCGACCTTCTTCTTCAACCTTTTTCTTTGTTGCCTCCGTTAATTGCAATTCAGCCGCCGTCAGCTTGATTTGATTTCCATCCTGAGATATACTGGGCCTACGACGTTTACAGCGCTGTGCCCATTCAAGTTCCCCAGCAATGGAAGACTTTTTGGAAGTCTCAGATGTAGTATTCGGATTCATACTCTTAACGCGCAAGGCTTCAGATTTCTTAGAGTAGAGTATTCTAGGCACTGATTCTGCCCACGTGGGATGTTTCTCCTCCGTTTTGATTTTGGACGATGATTCTTTTGATGCTTGAGCTATACTATCGCTTTTGGTATTTATTTCAAATTCTTCTTTGATATCAACATCCGCCTGCAAATCAAACGAGAGGAATCATACAAAACACTCATCGATTCCAATCAGCCCTCAAAGAATAATATGGATTTTGGTTTCGAACTCGCGAAAAATCAATGACCGTTTTTTCTTTACATGATATAAATTTCCGTTTCAAAATTGCATAAAAATCGAATGAATAGAAATGTAAGGTCACAAAACTTGTCCCAAATTTCAACTCAGACAGTTGAAAATTTGAGGAAGTTACTCGAAAAAATCACTGAAAATTCAATCATAATGCGTAATCAAAAGAATCAAGAGGATCTGGTAATACTCATGAATTTCAGCACGAGCACTCAAACCTGATTGCTCGTGGAATAAGAGAAAGATGGAAAAAAATTCTAGCAAACCCATCAAGTTTTTCTTCAAGAAAGTCAGCCATTTTCGTACCTGTGCTCCATTTGGAAGCTGTGTTGCAGCATCTCTGTTCGATAAGGTTTCCTCAGGAACTGGTTTTCGATCTAGAGACAAAATATCAAATCTGGAACACTTTGAATTTATCTAATGAATCAGGCATGAATCTTGTGAATGAAGCAACGAGAATTTGGACCCTTCTTGAGGAAACAAATCGATGATATAAAGCATGAAATTATTCAGTATCATTTGAATGAATTTCAACAGATGGAGTTAACTGAGTTAACGAGAAGTTGTCCAAATGTTGTTGGATAGTTCCTTTAAAAAATTTAATTTACCCATAGCATTCGCATCCCCATCGCACTCGTTTTTCAAACCAGTACCTGATGGCCCTAATGTCTGCAAGACACAGTCATCTATACTTGTCGGATCTTTGGAATCATCTCTTCTTCCTCCACCTGTAACAGCACATGAACGATAAGTGATTATATTCAAGCGAAGCCAACGAAAATGCAGCTCTGAAGCCTTTATCTCACTATGAAGTCAGGAAGCGAAAACAGAAATTAATGAGAAAACCACAAAATTGACTGTGCCTCTTCAAAGAGCATGCCCAAACATACATCTATGTGAGGCTACAAGTCCCTTGGATGCAAAGAATGTTCAGCATAGCAAGATATTCCAACGAAATACCACTTTGTAAGTTCCTATCGGGTGGCTTTTTCACATCAGACATTGAAATCACAGGGAAAAAATAGAAATCAATGGGAAGATTAGAAGATTGACTCTGCTCTCTTGATAAGTATGTCTAAACATAAATCTATACGAAATTCCAAGCCTTTTGAATGATCAGGAGGGCCATCGTGGAAGAATATGTTATCTGAAAATCACCAATTTCCTAGCGTGTCGCTTATTTGTGGTCTCATCATTGGAGCATCAATGTTCTGCTTCGGTAATGGATTATGATTTGTGACTTGAATAGTATTTAAGGAGATAGCATTGACATCTGTTATTGCGAGGTTGGGATCAATACAAGCATAACCAGCGAAGCCAAAGGGAATGCAGCTCTGGAGCCTTCAGAGTCAGAAAGTGAAAACAGAAACTAATGGAAAAACCACTAAGTTGACTGTGCCTCTTCAGAGAGCATGCCTCAACATACATCTATGTAAGACTACAAGTCCCTCGGATGCAAAGAATGTTTAGCATAGCAAGATATTCATCCAAATACCACTCAAATTCTATCGGTTGGTTTTTCCACATCAGACATTAAAGTCAGAGAGACAAAATAGACGAAAGACTGACTACATATTTGGGAAGTTATACGTGAATCGGATATTCACGTCACGTCGGGCGAATAATGATGACGTCATCAATATTCACCTGACGAAACTTCAACATTCGATTCACGTCTAATTTTCGGAACATGTAGTCACTGTTGCGTCGGATGAGATGACTGCCTGATGAGGTAGACGGAGTACGTCGACAAAACGTCCCAAGAAGAATATAAGGGCCATGAGAACATCTCGACGTGTGATTCCACACCTTAACCTGACAGTGTTACCCTGCTGAGAATAATTCCCTGGGATCCCAGTGAGGGACTGAGAACGCCCAGGGACGCATGAGACCACGGTGGGGCCTCCATGGGACCTCGTGGTATTGGGCTCTAGGTGCGGAGGGACCTCATAGGACGACGTGGAACCTCATGAGATCCATGGAGAACCCATCCTGGGACCTCACGGGACGTCCTGGGACCTGCAGAGGACCTTCATGCGACCTCGTGATTTGGGGCTCTACGTGCAACAGGACCTCAAGGGACGTCGCGGAACCTCATCAGACCTCATAGAGAGCCCATGGGACCCATGGGGGACCCATGGATCCATCCTGGGACCTCCCGGGACCTCCATGGGACCTCGTGATATAGGGCTCTACGTACTGAAGAACCTCAAGGAACGTCGTGGGACTTCGTGGGACCTCATGGGACCTGACGGAGAGCCCATGAAACCATACGGAGACCATCCTGGGACCATCCTGGGACCTCCTGGGACCAGCATGAGACCTCGTGATATGGGGCTCTACGTACCGCAGGACCTTGAGGGACGTCGTGGGACCTCATGGGACCTCATGGAAAGCCCATGGGACCCATAAGGAACCCGTGGATCCATCCTGGGACCTCCTGGGACCTCCATGGGACCTCGCGATATGGGGCTCTACCGGAGGACCTCGAGGGACGTCATGGGACATCATGAGACCGAATGCGAAGCCCATGGAACCCTTGATTCATCCTGGGACCTCCTGGGACCTCCTGTGACCTGCATTGGACCTCTTGATATGAGGATCTATGTACCAAAGGACCTCGAGGGACGTCGTGGGACATCATGGAACCTGATGGGGAGCCCATGGAAGCCATGGCCATCCTAGGGCGTCCTGGGGTCTCCTGGGACCTGCATAGGACCTCGTGATATGAGGCTCTACGTACCGAAGGAGCTCCGGGGACGTCGTGGGATCTCATGGGACCTCATGGAAAGCCCATGGATTCCATGGATCCGTCCTGGGACAACCTGGAACCTGCGTGGGACCTCGTGATATGGGGCTCTACGTACCGAAGGACCCATGGGAGACCCATGGGACCGTCCTGGGGACTCCTGGAACCTCGGAGAGACCTCCATGAGACCCCCTCATATGGGGCTCTACGTACCGCAGGACCTCGAGGGACGTCGTGAGACCTCAAGGGACCTCACGAAAAGCCAGAGGGACCCATGGGACCATCCTGGGACCTCCTCGGACCAGCATGAGACCTCGTGAATTGGGGCTCTACGTACGGGAGGACCTCCAGGGACGTCGTAGTACCTCGCGGGACCTCATGAGAAGCCCATGGGAACCAGGGAAACCGATGGGACCATCCTGTGACCTCCTGGAACCTCCTCCGACCTTGACCGGACCTCGTGATGTGTGGCTCTACATATCGAAGAGCTCAATGGACATCGTCCCATGAAGGTCCTATGAGGTCCTATGAGGTCCCATGAGGTCCCACGACGTCCCTTCAGGTCCTTCAGTAGGAAGTGCTCCATTCGTACGAGGATCCATGCAGATCCCGGGAGGTTCGAAGATGGTCTCACGGGACCCATGGGCTTCCTACGAGGTCCCATGAGGTCCAACGACGTCCCAGAAGGTCCCAGGAGTTCCCAAGATGGTCGCGTGAGTTACCTGGACTTCCCATGCGGTCTTATGTGGTCTCCCGACACCCCCGAGGTCCTTTGTTACGGAGAGCCCCATTTCGCGAGGTCCAATCGTGGTTCCTGATGTCCCAGGATGGATCCCTGTGCTTCTCTTGGGTCCCATGGGCTTCACATAGGGTATCGTTAGAATCCACGACGTTCCTTGAGGTCCTATAGTCCATAGAGCCTCGTATCACGAGGTCTTATGCAGGTCCTAGGAGATGCCGGGAGGTCCCGGGATGATCCCATGGGTCTCATGGGCTCTCCATGAGGTCCCATGAGGTCCCACGACGTCCTTTGAGTTCCTTTGATACAGGTAGCCCTATATCACGAGGAGCAATGCAGGTCCCAGGAGGTCCCAGGGTACCCAGGAGGTCCCAGGATGGATCCATGGGATCCATGGGCTCTCCATGAGGTCCCATGAGGTCCCACGACGTCCCTCAAGGTCCTCCGGTACGTAGAGCCCCATAGGAGGGGGTCCCATGGAGGTCCTTTCGAGATCCCAGGAGGGCCCAGGAGTGCCCAGGACGGTCCCATGGGTTCCATGAGCTCTTCATGAGGTAACATGAGGTCCTACGACGTCCCTTGAGGTCCTTTGGATACGTAAAGCTCCATGTCACGAGGTCCCATGCAGGTCCCAGGAGATCCCGGGATGGTCCAATCCGTCAGATGGGCTCCCCATGAGGTCCCGTGAGTTACCACGACGTCCCCTGCGGTCCTCCGGTACGTGAGCCTCTTATCACGATGTCCCATGCGGGTTTCGAGAGGTCCCTTCAAGGTCCCAGGAGGTCCCAGGACGGTCCCATGGGTTCCCCATGAGTTCCAAGGGCTTCCCATAAGGGCACATGAGGTCTCGCGACGTCCCTCCGGAACCTTCGATACGGAGAGCTCGAAATCACGAGGTCCCATGCTGGTCCCAAGAGGTCCTGGAAGGTGACAGGATAATTCCGTGGGTCCTATGGGCACTCCACGAGGTTCCAAGGAGTCCTACGACGTCGCTTAAGGTCCATTCGTACGTGGAGCCCCATATCACGAGGTCTCATGCCGGGCCCAAGAGGTCCCAGGAAAACCCAGGATGGATTCATGGGTTCCATGGGCTCTCCATTAGGTCCGATGGGGTCCCACGTCGTCCTTCAAGGTCCTCCGGTACGTAGAACCCCATATCAGGGGGTCCCATGGAGGTCCCTTCGAGGTCCCAGGAGGTCCCAGGACGGGACCATGTGTTCTCCATAATATTCATGGGCTTTCGTCGAGGTCACATAAGGTTCCATGACGTTCCTTGAGGTTCTTTGGTACGTAGAGCTCAATATCAAGGGGTCCCATGCATGGCCCAGGAGGTCCTAGGAGGTTACAGGATGGTCCCATGGGACACATGAGCTTCCCATGAGGTCTCTTGGGGTCCCATGGCGTCCCCCAGTGTCCTCCGGTACGTAGAGCCCCATGACTTGAGGTCCCATGCAGGTCCCAGGAGGTCCCAGAGGTCCCAGGATGGTCCAATGCGTTGCATGGGCTTTCTATGAGGTCCCGTGAGTTACCACGACGTTCCCTGTGGTCCTTCGGTACGTAGAGCCTCATATCACGATGACCCATGCTGGTCATAGGAGGTCCGAGGAGGTCCCAGGATGGATCCATGGAATTTGTGGGCTTTTCGTAAGGTCCCATGAGGTCCCACGACGTCTCCTGCAGTCCTTCGGTACGTAGAACCTTATAACAGGAATTCCCATGCGGGTCCACGGAGAACCCAGGGAGTCCCAGAAGGTCCCAGGATGGTCCAACGCATCGCATGGGCTTCCCATGAGGTCCCGTGAGATACCACGACGTCCCCTGCGTTCCTTTGGTACGTGAAGCGCCATATCACGAGGTCCCCTGCAAGTCCCCGGAGGTCAGAAGATGGTCCCATGGGTCTCATTGGCTCCCCATGAGATCCCATAAGGTCCCACAACTTCTCTTGAGGTCCTTCGGTACATAGAGCCCTGTACCACGAGATCCCATGCAGGTCCCAGGAGGTCCCAGAAGGACCCAGGAGGTTCCAGGATGGCTCTCTCGATTCCAGGGGCTTCCCATGAGGTCACAGAGAGCCTGCGACGTTCCTTGAGATCTTCCGGTACGGAGAGCTCGATATCACGTGGTCCCATGCATGGCCGAGAGGTTCTCGGGGGTTATAGGATGGTTCCATGGGTCCCATGGGCTTCCCATGAGGTCCCAAAGAGATCCAACGACGTCCCTTGAGGTCCTCCGGTACGTACAGCTCCATATCACGAGGTCCCATGCAGGTCCCAGGAGGTCAAAGGATGGTCCCATGGCTCCCATCGGCTTCCCATGAGGTTCCATAAGGTTCCAGAAAGTCCCTTGAGGTCCTTTGGTACATGGAAACCCATATCACGAGGTCCCATGCAGATTCCCGGAGGTCCCAGGAGGTCTCAGGATGGATCCATGGGTTACATGGGCTCTCCATGAGGTTCCATGAGGTCCCACGACGTCCTTCGAAATCATTCCGTCCGTAGAGCCCCATATCAGGGGGTCCCATGGAGGTCCCTTCGAGAACTCAGGAGAACCCAGGACAGTCCATGGGTTCCCTATGGGTTCCATGGGCTTCCCATCAGGTCACATAAGAACGTACGACGTCCCTCGAGGTCCTGCGGTACGTAGAGCCCCATATCAGGGGGTCCCATGGAGGTCCCTCCGAGGTTCCAGGAGTCCCCAGGACGGTCCCATGGGTCTCCCATGGGTCCTTCGGTACGTAGAGCCCCATATCACGAGGTCCCACGCAGGTCCCAGGTTGTCCCAGGATGGATCCATGGAATCCATGGGCTTTCCATGGGCCTCCGTGAGGTCCCATAACGTCCCTCGAGGTCCTCCGGTACGTAGAACCCCATGAAACGTGGTCCCATGCAGGTCCCAAGAGGTCTGGGGAGGTCCCAGGATGGTCCCATGAGTCTCATGGGCTTCCCATGAGGTCCCGTGAGGTCCCACGGCATCCCTCGCTCTCCTCCGATACGTAGAGCCCGGTAACACGAGGTCCCGTGCAGGTCCCAGGAGGTCCAAGGAGGTCCCAGGATGGTCCAATGCGTCGCATAGGCTTCTCATGAGGTCCCGTGAGTTATCACGACGTCCCCTGCGGTCCTCCGGTATGTGAAGCCTCATATCGAGATGTCCTATGGGAATCTCAGGAGGTCCCATGAGGTCCCATGAGGTCCCACGACGTCCCTTGAGGTCCTCCGGTACGTACAGCCCCATATCATGGGGTTCCATAAAGGTCCTTTTGGGGTCCCAAGAGGTCCCAGGATAGTCTCATGAGTCCCATGGGCTTTCGAAGAGGTTTCGTGAGGTCCCACGGCGTCTCATGCTGTCCTTTGGTACGTAGAGCCCCATATCACGATGTCCATGGAGTTTTCAGGAGGTCTCAGAAGGTCCCGGGAGGTCCCAGGATGGATCCATGGAATCCATGAGCTTCTCATAAGGTTCCGTGAGGTCCCACAACGTCCATCAAAGTCCTTTGGTACGTAGAGCCCCATATGAAGAGGTCGCATGCAGGACCCAGGAGGTCCTAGGAGGTGACAGGATGGTCTCATAGGTCCCATGGGCCTTCCATGAGGTCCTGTGAGTTCCCAAGACGTTCCTCGCTGTCCTTCGGTACGTAGAGCGTCATTACACGAGGCTTCATGCAGGTTCGGGAGGTCCCAGGTGGTCCCAGGATGGTCCAATGCGTCGCATGGGCTTCCCATGAGGTCCCTCGGGGTACCCCGACGTCTCTCGCAGTCCTTCGGTACGTAGAGCCCCATATCACGATGTCCCATGCGGGTCCCAGAAGGTCCCAGTAGGACCTACAAGGTCCCAGGATGGATTCATGGGTTCCCCGGGCTTTCCATGAGGTCTCATGAAGTACCACGACGTTCTTTGGGGTCCTTCGATACGTAGAGCGCCATGTCACGAGGTCCCATGAAGATCCCAGGAGGTTCCAAGATCGATCCATGGATTTCTCATGGGTCCCATTGGCTTTTCATAGGGTCTCATGGAGTCTCACGACTATCACTGAGGTCCTCCGGTACGTAGAGTCCCATATGACGAGATCCCATGCAGGTACCAGGAGGTTCGGGGAGTTCTCAGGATGGATCCATGGGTCTCATGGGCTTCCAATGAGGTCCCATGAGGTCCCACGACGCCCCTTGAGGTCCTGCGGTACGTATAGCCCTATATCAGGGGGTCCCCCCGAGGTCCCGGGACGGTCCCAGGACGTTCCCATGGGTCTCCCATGGGTTCCATGAACTCTCCATGAGGTCACATGACTTTCTACGATGTCTTTCGAGGTCCCTGGTATGTAGAGCTCAATATCACGAGGTCCCATGCTCGCCCTCGGAGGTCCTTGGAGGTGACAGGATGGTCCCATGGGTCTCAATGCCTTCCCGTGAGGTTCCTTGACGCACTACGACGTCCTTTGCGGTTCTCCGGTACAAAGAGCCTCATATCACGATGTCCCATACGGGTCCCATAATGTCCCGGGAGTTCCCACGAGGTCTCAAGATGGATCAATGGGTGCCATGGGCTGTCCATGAGTCCCCATGGAGTCCCACGACGTCCCTTGAGGTCCTTCTGTACGTAGAGCCTCATATCACGAGGTCCCATGCTGGTCCTAGGAGGTCCTAGGAGGTCCTAGGAGGTTACAAGATGGTCCCATGGGTCTTCCGTGGGTTCCATGGGCTTCTCATGAGGTCACATAAGGTCACACGACGTCTGTCGAGGGCCTCCGGTACGTAGAGCTCAATATCACGAGGTCCCATGCTGGTCCTGGGAGGTCCTAGGAGGTTACAGGATGGTCGCATGGGTCCCATTGCCTTTCTATGAGGTCCCGTGAGGTCCCACGACATCCCTCGCTGTTCTCCGCTATGTAGAGCCCCATAACACGAGGTCCCATGCAGGTCCCAGGAGGTCCCAGGATGGTCCAATGCATCGCAAGGGCTTCCCATGAGGTCCCTTGACGTATCACGACGTCCTTTGCGGTCCTTCGGTACCTAGAGCCTAATATCACGATGTCTCACGCGGGTCCAAGGAGGTCCCAGGAGGTCCTACGAGGTCCCAGGATTGATCCATGGGTTCCATAGGCTGTCCATGAGGTCCCATGGGGTCCCCCGACGTACTTTGAGGTCCTCCGGTACGTATAGCCCCATATCGCGAGGTCTCATGCAGGTCCCAGGAGGTCCCAGGATAGACCTTGCGTTTTCCATGGGTTCCATGGACTCTCCACGAAGTCCCGTGAGAACCCAACACGCCCCTTGAGGTCCTCCAGTACGTAGAGCCCCATATCACGAGGGCTGATGTAGGGCCCAGGAGATCCCAGGAGGTCCCAGGATCGATTCATGGGTCCCTTGGGCTCTGTATGAGGTCACATAAGGTCTCACGACGTCCCTTGCTGTCCTCCAGTACATAGAGCTCAATAATACGAGGTCCCATGCAGGTCCCAGGAGGTCCCAGGTCGGTCCAATGCGTCGCATGGGCTTTGTGTGCGGTCCGTTGAGGTACCACGACGTCCCTCGCGGTTCTCCGGGACGCAGAGCTTCATATCACGATGTCCCATGCGGGTCCCAGGAGGTCCCAAGAGGTCTTACGAGGTCCCAGGATGGATCCATGGGTTTCATGGGTATCCCATGAGGTCCCACGACGTCCCTTTAGGTCCTCTGGTACGTAGAGCACCATATCACGAGGTCTCATGCAGGTCCCAGGAGGTCTCAGGAGGTCCCAGGACGGTCCCATGAGTTTCCCACGGCATCAATTATTGTCGACTCATCAATGGAGATGTATGTTGACAATATTACAACCGTTACGCTTCGGTTCGAATTCAGCAAATATGTTTCTAAGCCCAAAATGTCGTGATTTCGTCGTACAGCATACCCTGAAATTGAGGAACTTCGGTTACTTCGGTAAAATTTGTCCAATGAATTTGGACTCTCCCAGGTCTACTGTTCATTATGTGCATTCCAGTATCTGCTCGTGAGATGATTTTCGAAGGAAACTTTTGATTCGTGCCGAAGGAAATGGAGTTCCCGCAAGTGGTTAATCTTCTAATGTGAGGGGTACATTTTTCCTCTCTCAACGTGAATTGTCACTATCTGATGCTTTTAATGGCCAAAATATCCATTGATTAGAGTAACTTCAGAATGACTGAATGATGATTAATGTCTATCGAATCAATTTCATTGAAATTCGCTTGACAGTAGCAATTTCAAACGCTAGAATTCGCCTTCTTCCACTTCTTGCGGACTGAGAATTCCAATGTTTCAAACTCAGTTTGGGGATACCATCGAATTCTATTTCATGCTCAAACCTCCTTAATACATTAGTGCAGGCCCTTGATGATGAGATGATGTGTTTATGCTACGGAATCTCTCAAAATTCAGCGTGAGGCCGTGAGAACGTGGGCAATACTTCTTATCTCACTTTGAAAGTACACTGTAGAAATTTCTGGGGAAAAACTTCAACCAACTGGTTGGATTTGCTATTTCAACTCCTGGTTGTACACGAAATTCAACCATCTGGTTGGGATTCAACCACTTGGTTGAGTTTCAACCACTTGACTAGCCCATTTCGACCACTGGTTGACTACACTATTGTGTAGAATGATGAACCTTGAAGGCCGGTTCATATTCTAGTTCGGGAGGAGAATAATCCTCGTGCCCAAAGAGGAAAAACTCGCTTGCGGGAGGAGAAATCCATGAGCTTGCAGGCTGTTGATTGAGAGCCTATGGCTGAGTCTTCATAGGATACGCGCGCGAAAATATGAAACCGAAGATGAATATTTCGCTACTCAAAAGTCCTTACTCTCCCTTCGATTTTTCGACCGTTCCGAGTCCGGAGGCTCTTCTCCGTGGATTATATTTGTTAGTTCTATTAAGGGCACGTCGGAGCAAATAGTTCAGGTGCCGGTCACCGCGCACACGAAGTCAACATTGACGGTGTTCTGCAAAAGATTAGAGACTTGATTCAAAAAAGTGGCTCGACAGCCTCAGAGTTTACAAACCAAGGAACGAAATTCGTTACCCCCGATCCGGATCAGGTGCGAAATGTGCTCAAACCGTTGAGACTACGAATTTCGTTGTTGGCACCTCAAGCCAAGCGCTCAAGTAGTTTTTACAATGATTCGTAGTCTCAAAAGTTTGGGCTCCTCTTGCACCTGATCAAGATTGGAGATTACGCATTCTGTTTCTTGGTTTGTGAACTTTGAGGCTGTCTAATCACTTTTTCGAATTGAGCCTCTAATTGCCCGCAGAATACTGTCAAAGTTGAGTTTTTGTACGCGGTGGCCGTCGCCTGAACCACTTTGCTCCGACATGCCCTCAACAAAGGGGATTCGTATTTGGTATATGATCGTTCAACTATCTGCCCCGGTGAGGGTAAGCCATCATGAACAAATATCTCCCAAATCCTCGACAACGATGAAAGCTAGAACATCAGTCCGAGAGCTATCCACATCCCAAGGAGTCATCCGAACTAGTATCGGGGAATTCAACCACCTCATTCAAATTCAACCACCTGGTTGAATTCCTCATTGAACCAGCGGTGGAATTTTTGGTTGAAAGTCAACCAATTTCTTACAGTGTATTTTCCGAGCTTTTGGGCCCCATTGCTCTATCATAACGATCCAAATGATGTGCCTATGTGAACCTATGTGTAACCTAAGTGTATATCTATGTGTAAGGTTGTATTATGTCCGTGTCATGTTGGAAATTCTCGCATTCTGGTAGTTTGGGAGCAAAATGACGCGTGTAGAGTCGCCGGCGTATGTAAATTTTGGATGATTGCGGGGATTGGCGCAGCTCCGGATCTAAACGTCCGGTCGAGCCGAACTTCTGTGAGGATGCTCTTTCAACGGTGGGAAAGCTATCTACGGAGAATTTTCCGGGAAATTCGGGGAATTCAGAGGAATTCTTCTGTCAATCTGAAGGACGGTCATTGAATGACCCCTCTCATCAATGAAATCCTCTTTCTTGGCGTCCCGGTTCGTTCTCTCCGACTTTTCGAGTCTGCTCGCGGCCTATTATTCGCTCTTGTTGACTAGAGAGGAATATTTCCGCCACAATTCTAGTGGATGATCTAGCGTGGCATTGTTGCCAGCGTCTTAATTTCACGTCCGGCGAGCTCGAAATAGAGGTGAGTATCATCGTTCAGCTACTTGTTAGGAATGTAGAGTTGGACTTCTCAGCTCGGATCTGCTCTCGATGTCAATTTGAGCGATGACGGCGATCGCTAGTGCTCGCCGAGCAGCCCTAGAAAGCAGATCGCAATACTTTACTCACAACGTTGTGCTCCGAAATCTTTGATATCTTACAATGTGGTCGTTGAAATGCGCTCCGCGAACTCGCCGTGAGTGTTTGTGGCACATCTGGTTGTAATTGTGGGTTTCGATATGAATTCTCTGGGTGTTCATTTTTTCAGAGATGGTTGATGCGTACGTTACATCGAGTCGCGCTGTTGATGAGTGCAGACAGTTTGGCGCCGTTGCACGGCAATATGGGCTCTCTCACATATGCGCGGCACAGGACTGAGGCGCAGGCCGAGAGGGTCCAAGCCTCGAGTGGTTATGTATCCGATCTCACCTTTTTCAGAGAAAAACATGGCGCACGGGCTCCTGGAGCACCCCATGTTAAGAGAGAAGCTCACGTGACAATCCTGCTGTACTGTGAGTACTATGATTCCTATGAAACGCGTATATAAAAGGTAGGCTTGGTGTTGATACTGGAGGTTTTTGACTTCTAAGATGTATGTCATGCAAGCAGACGAACATCATGCCACACCTGACGCCGATTCGTCAAAACGCACGGGTGATGGTATTTTTGTAATGCCAGAGAGCGGGTGACTCAACGCACGAGTCTTTCGTGCCATATGTGTGATTGTATGTATTTTGAACTTTTTCTTTTCTCGAATGCATACGGTACTCATAAGCGGTACTCTGCAACCTACCCAAATCTCAGGTATCTTGAAAGATTTCAAAATCAAGTTTTCAGAGCCTTTTCTGGCCTATGATCGACCAGCCCTGTGAATAGAGCCACATATATAGTCGTTCCGTAGTTATATATGGAATAAAAGTGATCAAGAATTTATGCTACCCTCAGAGAATCACTGCTCACCTAGAAATATCGCGTTGCACCGTCTTCGCACGCCCCTTCTTGGGCATGGTAATTATCGAAAGGATCACAACAAACTACACCCGTTTCTGGAGCACGGCGAAACCCGCGATATGAGTGAATGTACAGCTGGCCACGGATTTGAGCAAACAAATTGGCGGATTACGACGACAGTCCATTTCTCAAGATCGCGTCAAATCCCTAATTCGCAGTTTAGTATCTGGAACTACACAAAGTTTTGAGATGCGGTAGAAGTACACACGTACGCACGCCGCGCTTCCCCTAGCTGACTTTCGATCCTAAGAAAACTCACAATCTCTCCTCAATTTTCGGACTTGCGAGACGCACGTACGTGAGAGAACGCGAGCCTTGAACGTCCCAGGCGGAATTCCGCGCACGTGTCTACGTGAACTAATGCACGCAATCGTGATCTGCGACGGAAACCCTCCGTTGCCACTCGGCAGCTCATCCTATTCACATGACGTTGCGACAAGTCGCTATCATGTTTTCGGCAAGAGCGTCTCCGATGACAATTTGTCGTGAATATTTTCGCTGTGATCGCGCGGGAGGAAGATGAGGCCCTTTTTCGGCCGTACGTCGTTACTCGAGAGTGTTACAAGGGCACACTCTCTTTCACGTTGCCCGCCCCCGCTAGCTGAAACTGAAGATACCGCTTGTGCCTAGGATGGGAGGGGGTCTTTGCACGAGTTCTTCATCTTTCCGATCAGAGCTTGGTCGAAATGCCCGGTCCGGGAACGACAAACCTCCGCTGGCCGAAACCAAGGATCAACTCATATAGAAAAGGATCAGACCGTCTCATGCCACTTTGTTAAGACGCTGAGCATCAGGGACTCTTGTACAACGCACCTCTACTGGCGGTGCGCCGTGCAAAAGTGCAAATTTCTCATGTTTTTGAAGCGTCTAATCCGGACTACACGCGCGAAATTTGCTTAAACGAAGCCTCTGCTTCATTTCCATTGAAAGAATTATGCTCCTAAGTACGGCACTTGGCATTCCCCATCAACCTTCGTACTCTCTCGATGACTTTGATTGCACCGTCCTGCATACGATTTGACAGCTATGAAAGTATCCGACGCTAGCGACGAACACTCCGCGGTTGTGTTTGTCCAGACCAACTCGCGGACGTTGTGCGTTTTCCCGGTGCTCCCGCGGATACCCGGGCGGTGATCTCCCGGTCGTGATGAGTGCTCTAGGTGCCGTGCAACAGTGCGGTGCTTGTGTAGAAAACCTGGTCGCGATCCACCCCGGGGCTGCCAATTCATTTCCTGCTGGGAATGATGATTGCGATCCCAATGGGATCCCACTGGGACCTGGGCCTGGGGAAATTCTAGACCAAAATAATTCCTGCGTAGAGTACTCACTTGCTAGCTAATGTACAGATGAAGTCAAACGGCGCAGGATTTGAGACTGATCCTGATCCCAGATGTCTCGTTTCGAGGGAGTGACTCGTGACGGATAAGCTCGGTTCAAATTGGGAGAGATGGGTCATTGGAACCCCATGGGACCGAAATTAGAGAAATTATGATCGGGAGAACTCCGTGAGACATGGTCAAGTGGGTTTTCTGAGCAGTCATGGAGCAGGTCAAACGCGCTTCGATCACGCTGAGTTGGATGGAGTGGAGATGCCTCGATATGATCGACCCGAAGTAGTCACAGACAGGGATATGTATTCTTGATTCGATCAGGTAACTAAAGAAACCGAGTCTGAATGGCGAGTGGGTCCTGGGATCTTATGAGACTTCGTGCAGCCGGAGTCTGGGAGAACCTCAAATCAGATTGCCCCGTGGAGCCTGGTCGTGGGAATGTTTCGAGCAGCCACGAAACAGGTCAGACTCTCGTCGATGACGAATAACCTAGTGGAGGTGGAGATAGCCCGGAAAAACGTCCGAATCTGAGGAGTTAACTCCAAGGAGAGCACTTTGTGAGATCTTGTCTTGGGAAGTTCCCAAGGAGCAATGGAGTAGTTGGACATGCTCCGCTGATGGAGTTGGAGATAGCCCGAGAGAACGAATTATTAGGCTGGCGAGAAATCGAGTCTTGGGGTCACATGAGATCCCACGGGACCTCGTGGCATCTAAGTGTGGCGAAATCCTTGGATCGAGAGGTCTTAGCAAATCGGAGACCAGTGACCCAAAAAGACCCTAGCAATCCATTGCCATGCAATTGACTGGAAAAATTTCATGCCGCTATACTGGATCCGCCCTCTCCAATTTTGGATGGATGATAGCAAAATCATTTTCAGCAATCCGAGATAGCCCATAGCTCCATTTTCATAACATTTGGATGATTTTGAAATTCGACGGTCGTCATTTTGATGAAGATTGATGATGAAAAAGACTTTAATCCAAAACTACTGGAATAATCAGAAAAATTCTAGTTGCAAGCCACCATATCAGATACACAAAAAACCCTATGGGAGGGTTTTTGAGGTCGGGGTCCATGGATACTTAGAATTTCACAGTTCGGACGATTCAGCCTCCATGCGAAAAGATTAGGTGAATCGCATATCGGTACGTTGATTCTATCGCAGGCGTTCGAGATCAAATTGTAGAGAATTAAACTATCGGTGTATCCTGCAAATCGTTTATTCACACTCAGTAGTGCAACGTTTCGGCTGCGTATATACAGCCCTTTTCAAGCTAA
>JAPYYZ010001028.1:0-16772 GCA_030522705.1 Eretmocerus eremicus
CGCTCGGCTAACCTCGCGAGCGCCGCGCCACGCCGCGCTGAGTACGTAGCGGGAGCCGTGCACTGGGTGCACGGCACCCGCAAACCGCAACGACGCCCCATTCCCCTGCCCTGGACGCGCGAAGCGGACCTATGCCCTCCTCGTGCTACTCGACTTCTGGCGCCCGCGCGGTGCTCCGTGCTCTTGGTGCCGCTGTCTGCTCGCGCTGCTGTCCCCGTGCCGACGTCCGTCTTCACGTTGCCGGCGTCCGGCCTCCTGGCCTCACGCTCGGATCGGCACCTCGGAAAGACGTGGACGAACTAGTTTGCGTCTTCTTGAGGTGGCCGATCCGAGATTGCGGTGAGAGTGCATTTTTCGGCTGCGACGGGATACCCGTCGCACAAGATGACGGAGTGAAGATCCCTGAAACCTGCGTATTTTGGTTCGAAATCCGTTATACGGGGTTTTTGGGGTCGCCGTTCACGGATATGAAATCAGAATTTCAATTTCCTCGAATCCAAGATGGCGGATCCAAGATGGCGGAGTAAATATCCCTGTCAACTGCGTATTTTGGTTCGAAGAGCTCTACTCGGGGCTTTTTGAGGTCACCGATCAGGAACATGGAATCAGAATTTGGATTCCCTCAAATCTGAAATGGCGGATCTACGATGGCGGAGTGTAAATCGCTGAAACCCGCGTACTTTGGTTCGAAATTCACTATTCGGGGGTTTTTAGAGTCGCTGATTACGAATATGGAATCAGAATTCACACTCCCTCGAATCCAAGATGGCGAATTCACAATGGCGGACCGAAAATTCCCGCGAAATCGTATTCCAGCTGAAATATCTTCTTTCGGGAGCTTTCAAGTCGCTGATCGTAGATATGAAGTCATAATTCAAATATGACAAATCCCAGATGGAAATTTCAAGATGGCGAGGTGATGATTCCCAAATATTGCGTATTTCAGTTAAGAAATCTTCACTCGGCGGTCTCCAAAGTTTCTGATCATGTATATCGAGTTAAGGTACGGAGTTTGCCAAGGTATCAACTTGTAGATATCATCAATATACGTAATTTTGAGGAATTTTCACTCCGCCATCTTGGATCTGCCATCTTGGATTTGAGAAAATCAAAATTCTGATCCCACGTCCGTAATCAGCGACCCCGAGAAGCCCGAGTAAAGATTTTCGAACCGAATTACGCAGTTCTCAGGGATTTCACTACTGTACGTATATTGTTGTCGAGACTGAGCCAAATATCGTTATCAACGATAATCATGAACAACGACTGATCAGAGCTGCAAGAATTCCGTCCGATTCATAGAGGGCTGAAGCTTTCTTTTTCATTTCGAATCATCGGAAGATATTAAACCTGATTCGAGATATTCACTGATTGCACCAAATTTTCGATTATCATCCCTAGTGCGCCATCAAGATTACCTTGCCCTTCAGACATATTCACTACAGGTCTTCCAGGGGGTTCTACCTTTGACCCCTTCTTTCGATCTCGTCTCGGTTGTTGACTGGCTGAGGACGATTCGGAGGATGACCTGGTTCGAGCATTTTCTGGTCGCCGTAATGATGTTTTCGTGGGTCTGGATATTAAAGCTAACATTTTTACGGGTGGGGTTTTTGATGGAGAATCCGATTTGGTGTCAAAATCGCTGTTAGTCGAGCTGGCGGAGGAACAGGAGCATTCTCCATCTGGACAACAGAAACTGAGGACCTCCTCCGGCGCGGCTTGTGGGTTAACAAAATTACGCGAGAGAGCATCCGCGTCTGTATTTTGTTATTCAAGCTTGTACTTGAGAGGATAAGTTTACCCTCGCAACTTCGCTCTCCATCGGTTGAGTCGGCTCATAGGATCTGAGTGATTCGACCGCAAATAGGGGCTCGTTATCATCGTAGATGGTGAAGGGACGACCATAGAGATAATGTCAGAAGTGTTGCACGGCTGTGACGACCGCAAGACTCTCTGTCTTTCAGTGGCTGAATGATTTTTTTCGGCTTCCCCTAGCGATTTTGACATATAAATAACTGGCTGTTCGTAGCCCGGTGTTTCCTGACTGTGCACGGCACCAATGACGGAGTCAGATAAGTCACATGTTAGAGTCAAAGCCTTATTCCAGTCCACTGAGGCTAGGAGTGGGGCCTCGCATAGGGCTTTCTCCAGGGCCTCGAAACTCTTTTGTTGTTCTTTCCACTCGAATTTTTGCCCTGCGAAAGCAGACCGTTCATGGATTCAGCCTTTTTGGAGAAGTCTTTAATGAACCGCCGATAATAATTGGCCAAACCCAGTAAGGATTTGATGTTTCTGTGGGTCATTGGGGTAGGGAAGTTCTTCACTGCATTGTGTTTGGCGGGGTCTGGCCTCACCCCGTGTTTGTCAATCAGGTGCCCAAGATATTTCACGACGGGCGTTGAGAAATCACGTCCTTTGGGTTGGAGTTTCATGCCAGCATTTGAGAGTCGGCGGAAGACTTCCGTGACTTCAGCCATATGTTCTTTGAGTGTGTTCGAGAAAATCATTATATCATCGAGGTGAATGAAAATCTCTATGCTTTGCAGCTCCGGCGTGATGTAGTCCATCAGCTTCTGAAATGTAGCGGGCGCGTCACATCATCCGAATGGCATGCAAATCCATTCAAATATATCCAACGAGGTTCGAAAGGCCGTTTTTGCCCACTCTGGGGAATCAACTTCTATTTGGTAAAAGCCGCTAACAAGGTCAAAGACTGAGACGTATTTTGCTTTGCCCATCAACCCTAAGAGCTCCTGTATGTTGGGTAATGGTTAGGAATCAGGTATTGTTTTTCCGTTCAACTTCCTACAGCCAATTACCAGCCTGTACCGTTTCTCTCTGTCGGGGCCTGTTTTCTTTGGCACAATCCAGTGAGTGGACTGACCCAAGAGCTGTTGGAGGGTTGTATCACATTGTCCTGGCGAGGTTTTGAAACTTGTGCGCGTATTCCCTTATCGAGGGCGGGAGGGTATCTGTACTGTTTGGCGGCAGTTGGCTAACAATATTGTCGGTGATAGGAATCTGGTGCCTGACGTAGATAGTTCTTGGAGGTCCATCTCCTAGTGACATGAACAGATGGTGGAATTCACGGATTATCCATTTTAGTTGTTTGCGTCCATGTGGGTAATGATGCGACCGAAGTGATGGGTCCGTGATGAATTCGACTCGTTTTTCTCTGGTTAGTTGTATTGGCGGGTTCCCGGACTCCGGGCTTGAGTCGAAGAAGTCGTCGGACCGTTCGAGGTTGCTGGACTAGAGTTTTTGAGGAGGTATTTCTCCAGTGATGTCTCTGTCTAATGTGTTGATAGCCATAGTGTAAAATGTCCCATCCATTACGGAAACGGCGTTTTCTCCGATAATTGTACCATTTTTTGTCATCAAGCATGGAAAGTACGCATCGCCGTCAGAGTGATGATCCTTTAATTTTATTGGTGTTCTGGTTTTTGCTGGAAATGTGAGATGGAATTTTCTTGAGCTCTTACTTGAGGACAAAACGTCTGAATGCGGGCGTCACATCGTTGATAAGGTCACACATTCAGAATGATATTCGTGCAGTCTGTGAAAAGCGGGGTCACTCGCGTCGTGTGCGCCGCCGGAGGTAATGCTGCGTCACTAACATGTGACTCCGCCGTCTAGGACTCTGGCGGTGCCGGTGCCACGGTTCAATCTGCGTTACTTCTGAATGGCTCCAGGGGAACTCAATCGCCAAGAGTAGCGCGCTCCCTCTTAGTGGTGAAGTGTTGGGTGGTAACGCGCCATCCACGTAAGGTGATGTTTCTGAGTCAAGTACGTCACAACTGCCTTCATGGACTTTAGCTCTTTTGTCTGGTAATATTATGGAGTCTATGGGGTGAAAAAAATTCTTTCTTCGTCTATGTCTTCCATTTTGTCGTCTGAGGAATCGAGGTTAGGTTTCGGAGGGAGGAACGGGATAAGGCGATCTCCATCTTCTCCAAAGGATATTATGTTTTTGGCGTATAGGATCTATGCTTCGTGGTTTCTAAAGTACTTTGAACCTAATATGATATCGTACTCGACGACACAAGCGAGGGGAAAGGTGTGCAATCTGATCTCTTTCCCAAGAATGCAGGTCTTGATCATGCCGAGCGTATAAATGGGATCCGCGTAAACTCCGGTGACTCGAAATAATCGCGAAGCTTCCATCTCTACAAATGATTTCAGAGAGCTTAACCTGCCCGTGCAGATGTCTGCTCCCGTGTCTAAGTAGACAAGACCGGTTTCTGATGGAAGGGGGTCATGCTGAATTTTGATTATTGGTCCAATCCCTGGGCCTTGGCTGTTCGTGGCTTGCGAAGGGTTTTGGAAATTCTGAGATCGCCAATTCTGATTTCGATGATACGCATTATTTGGATACGGGCCCGGAAGATAGTATCCAGGATACATGGGTGGTTAGAACGGATATTGGTAGTACGGATAGAATCCTTGAGGGGGGGGGAGAATGGATACGGAGAGGGTTGCAAGTTTCGATACAGAGATTGTGACCTGTGAGGAGATTGGAATCTGTACAAAGAACTCGATCGGTTGTACGGAGATGAGGAACGGTGCTATGGTGAGTTAGGACGATGGGCGGGGGAAGAGGAATGTCCGTTAGAGTTAAGTGGTCCGAAATTCGGTGACAAGTAGCTGAAATTTGGACGAGCGATAATTCTTCCGCTCGAGTCGTATGTCGTTGGGGGGGGGGGGCAGTCACGTCATTGTTGTCGAATGGTGGGGCGTTCCATCAGGATCGTACATTCTGGGATCATTTCGGTCCATGAACGTGACTTGTTCTTGATTATTCCTAGTATCTTCGGGGGTCTCAAGTCTTTGTCCTCGAGAGGGTTCTGAGTTGGTGTAGTGGATCTCCGCTTCATGGAAGTTGAGGCTGGCCGCAACACTTCCAGCTTATTCGGCAGCTTCGAGAGCCGCGGTCAGGTTTTCATGCGCGAGGAGAGCGATGCCACTTCTCATGCCATCCGGAAGACCGCATATGGAAGCATACAATCCTAACAATTCTAGTCGAGTTTCATCTATATTCTGAGAGTTTGGTCCTAAAGAGTCTTTGAGGGCAGCATAGGCACCTGACATGAAGCCTCCAATCCTGATGTAGAATTGACGAGGAATTTTATTCTTCTCCACAGAAATAGTCATAATTTGATCTACATAATAATCGTACGGTTTCGTAGACGCCAAATCCAATTTCAAAATTTCTCCGAATTGGTCGAGGGTTAGTACATCTCCATCCTTTAGACATTTCCTGGCATCGCCTCTGATTTTTCCTAATACGCCGCGCGAAAAGTCAGTGCATTTAGTTTCTGGAATGGTATCGTGCTGATTTGTAACGTTTTGAACGAATTCGTTCAGTGACAAGGTTCCATGAAATTCGTGGAAGTTGGATGATGCTTCGCGAACAACATTACTCTGTGAAGAGACTGATAATGATTCGCACGTGAGCTTGAGACGTCCCTGATTTTCGATATCTCGTTCTCGAATAAATTTCGTTAGAGCGCGGCTGGATCCGGCATCGCACTAATTCGTTCAATGGACTCATTGAGTCCCTCTCGGTATGACATGGTGATATGTGATGAGAATCATATAAGTCAGGTGAGCATTATTACTTCCGGTCTCCTTAATCGAGTGCTAGTTGGGCGACCTAGTTTTGTGAGCTGGTATGTCCAGGTTAGTCGCAAGTCTATTCATAATAAGCATAGACTCGGGAGTAACAAGAGCTAAGCGCAACTATGACTCTCCCCCACGAAGGATGCCAAAATGTTATGACCGAACCTGGGGTTCGGATGAATGATTACATTCGGGATCAGGGAACAGTCTAGTGAGCGGACTGCTCAGCTGCGCTTACCTTTAAGTCACAAGCACGAGATTCAGCGTTTACTTCTCGATGGTGGATTATATATATTTGTGTGTGTGTGGCTGTGTGTGTGTGTGTGTGTGTGTGTGTGTGTGTGTGTGTGTGTGTGTGTGTGTGTGTGTGTGTGGTATAGGTCTCAATATGATATTCTCGTTCAGGATCGATATTCAATATTTAATAATTAGAGTCAGGGATTCCAAACTCGATATTCAGATTTGAACGATTCAATCGGAGGAATTATTTTGTTTAAATCAATTTCGATCAGAGCAGATGACATTTGATGAATCAGGTATTGATTAATAGTTTGAGAAAATGATAGATGATTTCGAAATAGTCAAATATGCATGCATTCACAAAATAATCGATGAGTCCAAATTAACCAAATGAAACGATATAATCAATTCAGGGGACATATGAAAGCTTCATCAATTTGGGAGTATAAGATGAATTTTCCAGAGCGCTAATTTACAAATATTCAAAAGATGGCGATTTGATTCCAAATGATTCTAGGATTCCATGGCCACAAGGATAAGAATCGATTTTAGCTTACAATTCGTATCGTTCTTAGACTACTCAAAGGTCCAGTGAATCAACAGGTCTTTCGAGGCGCAGGTTGTGAAGAACAGGTCGGACAAATCCTGGAGCTAATATACGCTGGCTCATGGCAGCTGGGTCGGGTTACGCCGGCTTCCCCTTCGGCGGGATGCAGTCAAAGCTCGCGATTGCTATATCCCAGGACCTCACTTTGTGGTACTTTTCTAGGGTATGTCGGTGAGACGATTGGATAGACTCTACGTCACTCGAGTAATCTGGAGTTAAAGATTGACAGAGAGTGACCGAAGAGACTGTTTGGCTAATCCAGAATAATTTCGAAATTCAACCTACTTTGAAAATTGCAACTCAAGCATTATGAGAGTACAGCTCCGCACCGATGCATCACCCCAGAAACACAGCGTCACAACGCAACACGTCGCATCGTGTGAGCCAATGGTATACGGGCGGCGTTTCTGCGTTCCTGCGTCATCGCGTGTGAAGCTGTCGGCGGCACAGCGTTGCAGTGCTGATGAATCGTTCTCTTGAGACGAATCGATGTGGACGTTTTGAGTGCAGAAATCATCCTGGAATTTGCTTTGGATTCGTCGTCCTCATTCCACATCTAGTGGTGTTAATTCGTGATTGATTGACATGTAATTCGAGGTTCGGGGATGCCGTGTTCAGCGGGACGCCACAGGAATAAGATCACTTGATGTGTAAAAATTGATGAAGATAGACGACATGGGATCCCATGAGGTTCTTCAGACACCTTTGGATGCCAAATGATTGGGTGGGAATAAATTTCGATGAACTCCGGTGCAATTCCGAGAACTTTCTTGCAAAAAGTCCCTTCAAACGAGCAGTGAGAGTCAGAAGGCATTGGAGGGCAAAAAGTGCAACAAGAGGTTTCGCATCGATGAAAATGGAAATTTTGAGTTAATGAATCAAGATAGCGTGAGGAAGTTGCATTTTGGAGGAAAATGAGACAGCTATCGAAGAAAAATAGTTTCAAGATTTGCGACCTCCGCGCACGCGCAGAAAACTAATAGTTGACCAATGATGAATCAATCATCATCCCCATTACATTTTATCGGCTGCGGGTTTTTGTGCTTTCGCGTGGGTTCCAAGTCTCGAAACTATTCTCATTGGATATCTGGTTTCATTCCTCCCAAAATGTAACCTCTTTGATGCCGATTGATGGAGGAGAACCGAAGATACACGTTTGGGACTGGAAAACGTTGACGAGCTTTCCTGGGGGTAACATACTTGCATGGTATTTCGATTCTTTTTCAATTCCGGAGTCGCTATAACTCCTGTCCCACTCCACTAACCGGCATGAACGAAAACGCGTTCCGAAGGTAACAACGCTGTCTATCAATTGGAAATACTTCTAGAGCCGTACAACTGCGCGTATTGCGCAGGGAGGTTCATTCTCTGAAACGGAAAGTGCTCCTTGGGAAGTGATTTCGCAAACATAATGCTTTTCATACCCAGAATGTATCCAGAACACTGTGAAAAGTATCGTGTGAATTCACATGCTGCATGTCAATTTACATGACGTGTCCGACAGTGTAAGATTCCCCTGTCCAGCACGGTAAATTCCCTCCGGCGCGTGAATTTACGCTGCTGAGCAGTGTGATTTCACAGGCGCGCGTGAATTTACAGTGTCAGAGAGTGGACACAAAGTGAACAATGTCGGACACTGTCATATTTCCCGGTCGTGTAATTTCACGGCGGAGAGGTGAATAATTCAGCGCCCTGTACTCTTCCCATACCGGACAGAGCAAATTTACACTCACGTGTAATTGAACTGTACCTTCTCCCTCATGGAAATCGTGTCATGATTCCAATGGTAATGATTGATAGATGTGAAGTACTCGAATTATCTTTTATTGCGATGCACATCACACGTACGATTTATACGCCACCACATAAGATTCAACCTTCATACGCGGCTTAGACTCGGGTGAATACTATATGCTCCGACTCAATGGCACAAATCTGCGAGTTTGTTTTCCGGAATGAAGAGGGACTCAGTTTCGGGAAGAAGCAGTTCGAAGAACTCGCTCGCATCACTGTCATTCGTGGAACTCGCCGGACAACGGCCAATGCATTCCGTCTACAGTCGAGCTGCTGTTCTCCTAATACGGCGAACCTATCGCGAGAGCTGAACCGCTATTCTATACAACGGTGCTATTGCTTAGTAATACATGTAGGAGCATCAAAGTTACAACTTTTTTGAGATATCCGTGAAGGACAATCGTCCTTCAAGTATAAGTTCAAGATATCTTTCGGTAAGCATCGACGGCGGTCTAAAGTGAGAATGTCTGCCTGAGGACCAAACAATCCGGGATCACATCTCAGTCGTTTTTTTTTTTTTTTTCCGTGTACTCAGTTCTTCCATGGAAATACGACAAGACGAGAGGCGTGGGCAATGACAGAATCTCAGATTTCGTGAGAGGTGTTATTTATCGATAAACTTGGGCTTTATCATGAAGGGCCAATGCATCGTTTTATTTCTCCACGAGTATCGTATCCACTTCGAGCAGGAGCAAGCCCTCACTCCGTTTCCCTCCGTCAACTCTTAATCTCGTCGTGAATCTGTATGCAAGTGATCATCACGTATTGTATCTGCTGATATAATTCTGTCAACAGGCGGAGAGATACACCGTGGGAACAAAGTGACGAACTTCGAGATATCATAATTCCACGTGTATTTTCAATACTTCATATTGTGGCCTTCATTGGGAACATGATGATATTCTGTGCCCAAACAGGTAAAGAATCAGGGCCACGGTGAAATCTTTGCACGCGGGGTGTATTACAGTAGCGCTGTGAATTTACACGAAGCCGGTGGAAGTACCATCTGCGACAATGTAAATTCACAGTGTGCGAGTATGGTCACTTTTTGTCCACTGTCGGAAGGGGTAAAATGACACGATACTTTTCACAGTGAATGAGTATGATCGATGTGAAATGACTCCGAGAACCGAAATAGGTTTTCCAACTCTCCCGGTATAGATTGCACGGGAGAAACACAATTTGGGGAGTTCTGTGGAATTTACTGGGTGAGCTGCTACACATACTGATACACACGCCCGCTCACCTACATATTCCTATTCATTCTATTGAATGAGATGAGCCACAGAGGATCTATTCGAGAATTTCATCAAAGGCGTTAAGGAATTGTATGAGACTTTTGGACTCTGACAATTGGAAGGGTGCGTGGGGAACGAGCCCAACTGCAAAATTGCTATTCCAAAAAAACCGATGGAAACTGGATGAGAGTCATTTGCGACGTAATTCAATGAACCTGAATGGCCCATCTTTGAGAGGTTAGCATCCTCAAAGTGAATGGACTCAAACTGGGCTATTCCTATCGATTCACAAAAAAAAGGGCCATTCGAAATAATACAAATAGACGCTTTTTACCAATATTGGATGAATTTTTGTCCCACTTCCTCCCCCAAAAAATGGATAAAATTCAAGAATGAAATCCGTTCGTTTTGAAACTTCACCAGCATGACCATGGAGAGATATCCCACCCTGGGAAGATGGTTTCATGCATAGCCGATGATACCATACATAGGAGAAGCGAGTCTTGGATGTGTGAAGAAGTAGAGAGTTTATCCTCACTATATTAGTGCAAAGGTACTCAGTTTCAAGATAGAAGAGAGTACACACTAGAGTTGGGATTACTCGAAGACCTCTTCGCGGGTCACTCCAAAATTCTACACAGTGGTGCATTCTGCCAATTCGCAGTTTGGATTGGAGTTGTTTTCTTGAAATATTGTTTTGTTCCATTCCAAATCAATTCATGATGAATGTCGGTAAGGTAGAGCTTTCACATGACCTTAAGGATACTCATACAGTGTAGTGTTTATTCGAGCCGAAAGGCCAAATGGAGATCTGTGACAAGAAACTCGACTCAGATGACTCAACTAAGCTGATTCAACTGGCCGAGCCGATGATAGTATAGGAGTACATCGTTCCGGTAGACAGCGCTGCAAATATCCGTCGCAACGAACGACTCACGAGGCTCAAGTAAACTATTCACCTCATTGCGCTTCGTGCTGGAGTGCAATGTCCCAAGAATTTAGAGGGCGCGGATACCGTACTATACCTTGGAAACTGGGATGGGGCGCTCACTCAAAATAATAGTCTGACTGAATATGTCTCATCTCCCCTTTAACGACCGTGAATTGATATCCATGGCATCACGACACTTCTAGCATTGCCGCATCCTTGATACTTCGGCAAACAATTGAATCCGGACAGAATCATCTCTCGTGTCTCCACAGGCTCCACTCTTTTGCGGACACGTTCTACAATTTATCATTGATCTGCCCAATGAATTATAGTGAACAATATTGAAGTCAGAAGTTTTTATTTCTCACTGACTCAGTTACCTCCTTATGATGGAACAACTAATTGAGTCATCTCAGATGAGTCAGTCGAATGAGTAATCTGAAATAACCTGTTCACTTTCAGCCGGGATAGGAGTGATTTGAGCAAAGTACTCTGATTTGGTGTCAGATCTTCCATTGATATTACACTATTGTCGAGTTTTATTCCCGCACTCATGTTCCTTAGCTTCTTAACACTCTCTTCTTAGGAGTATTATAGGCCAGACAACGGAAAATGGAACTCCCAAGTAAGGGAGTAGGGCAGGGATGAGGTCTGGGAGAAAAATTCAGATCTGCAGAAGAATCATGGCATGCCTCAAAAAGAAATTTGTTCGAAGCAGAACCTGATAACTGATTCAATCCCGGACCAAACTCAATTCAGTGATCCTCAACAAGATGCTTGATATGTTTATTGAGAGGAGAGAATATATCCCCAAGATCTTAGAGATGCAAGAAACATGCAATGGATCCTGTTTTGGATGGTTATGAAACCTATTAATACTTGTACGTACTCAAGCGTTCCACCTCAGATAGCCTCCAGTCTTAAATCACGTTCTTATAAGATACAACTTAGGATCAACCCAGATACTCGATCGATACGATCGAATATCCGTCTATCACTCGCGGGGAGCTCAAATTATTGGATATATGAGATCGACCTTAAGGGGTCGAATTATATTGGCAATGTTGCCGATTCTCCTTAGCTAGTTCGCTAGCTTTGCCACATATCGAGATGAATCACTCAACTCCAACATGTGCACATTCCGAGCCTTGCATGGTTGCGAGGATGCATCGAAAGGATTTAAATGGAAGTTACTTTCTACGGAGATGAGATGAGAAACATGTGAAGAGATTGATTCTACGTTTGATAAGAAAGCGTTTCGCTCTTCCTTGCAAGATCTGGCTCGTCAGGGGGACGGAGGATTTTGTCAAGGTTAGTTTCCGACGCACGGACCGAAGTGTTCGATTGTCGAAGAACTTGATTCGGCTAACATATGAATCGCAGTCCAATTCGACCGCTTGCGAGGAAACTGTTCGAGTTACTCACCTCGACAATTCTATTGGCCCATTGTCGCCGAAATATCAAATCAATTGAGATTCTCGATCGATTTACTGGAATATCTATCTATCACTCGCGGGGAGTTTAAATCATTGAATATATATGATCGGCCTCTGCAAGTGGAATTATATCGGCTGATTTGCCGACTTCTCTCAGCTAATCTGCTGGCCTTGTCACATATCAAGATGAATCATTCGACTTCGACATGTGCACTTTCCGAGTCACGTATGGTTGCAAGGATGCATCGGGAGGTTTTGATGAAAGAAACTACTCACGAACATGTGATGAGAAACATTAGGAGAAATTGATTCTACGCTCGATGTTAGTGCGTTTCACCTTTCTTTCCTAGCTCTGGCTCGCCAGGGGGACGGAGGATCTAGCCAAGTTTAGTCCCCGACGCACTGACCGGAGTAGTCAATTGTCAAAGAACTTGGTTCGGCTTATACCAAGTGACAAACATGAGTTGGCGTCTTCTTTCGGACGTCTGTTTTGGTTAGGGAAATGTTGAGAAATAGTCCAAATCCCGCCGGGAAGTGGATGACTATCGTGAAATTTCCTCGCGACTCGGATCCCGATGTCAGAATTGAGATATCTTCTTTTGGTCCAGAGTTGGAAGCTGATCTTGGGTTGCATGTTTCTGCTATCTCGCTGCGTATTGGTCCGATGTCAATTTTGACCATTGCGTTGGGCAGTTTGGGAAATTTTGAGTTTAGCGCGACTCTTCCTGTGTGAGAATTCATGAGATGTGGATGCTAACTTCAAATCCGAGAAAGATCAGACCAAAATCTGTGTTGCTTCTGCTGACGCTCATGTGACGCTATGTGACGCTTTGTTCATCGCCCCTGCGAATAGCATCTGCTCGTTTGACGGTTCCCTATATTAGCAGATGCTAATGGTGCAAGTCCCAGCGTTCGCGAGAGGATCTAAGATTGAAAGGTGTATCAGATTAGGAGGATCGTTTGCGGCAGAGTCTCTCGTGATCAAACCGCGTGCGGATCGCAGCTCCATGCGTCGGCAAGGCAAGTCCACGTTGCATCACATGTTGGTGCGCGTTGATGCATCTCGGCGTGAGCTGCGCTCAGTGTATGTGCCGTGGTGTTTTTTAACTTGTGTAGTGCCGAGGGACGGCCTAGGGTTTCCCCCGGGCGCATCCACATAGCCTGCCCGCCAGATGCCCTAGCATCGCATGAGTAGCAGCCGACGCTCGCTGCGGGCTGCGACAACGTTGGCGCGAGTTGATGCGTCTGCTCATGCATTCTGCGCAGCCTCGTATAAAAAAACGAGTATACCCACAAATAAAAGAGAAATGAGTAAACATGTATTCTCTGAACGGTTATGCATTCTTGGGGTTAGTATTTGTACTGTGGGTGAGTAGCTCATCGGACACATGTTCGATCGCTCTCCAAGTATCGGTTCAGTGTGTCTCATATAGATTGTTTCGAGTTGCGCTTTCTTGCAGATTTGCTGGATTCCTGCTGGCTCGAGCACATGGAGCATCAACAGCACGGCTTCTTCTCATTAAGCCAGTGAATCCGCAATTTCTGCACAACTCCCAATAATTGAGGTTATAATCATCCCATGGGAGAGACGACTTCATCTCACACTGCGCATGTGTCAGTGATCATCGCCTCGTTGGAAACGCTGCCCAATTCGATTGGCATTAAATATCGGTGATTGTGACGTGTGCAGCTATCTGTACGCCGTCGAGGTGTCTCTCCTCGACGGCTGGACTCCGTCCGTCTCCCACGCTTTCGACTTGGGTTCGTGACATCGGAGCTGTGTGTGTGTGTGTGTGTGTGTGTGTGAATGTGCCACTGCCACTATGTTGGGCGGGGAGGCTTCGTCAGCTGCATCGCACATCGATGGCTCGGTGACTGCAGACGACGGATCAGCGAGTAAGGCGTGCAATGGAGGTAACGGCTCGACGGATAATTGTTCTCGCGATGCACCGGCATTTTTGTTATCTGCAAAGGAAGTCTTTGAGCTCGTTGACGCAGTTACGGAGCAGAATGAGACCCTTTTAAGCTGGTATCGGACTGAGAAGGAGACTGATAGAAAAACTCGAATCTGCGAGGCTATGAGTGCAATGAATGCGTCTCTGGATAAGTTATCAAGTGCGTATCTAAGTAGTTTGGCTGCCCATCGGGTGAATGAAGTTTATCGGGATGATTTTATATCGTCTTGTGAGAAATTAGACCAGGCCGTGTCAGTCTTAGATGGAATATCAGGTGTGCCCGCGGCGAGCTATGCAAGCGTCACTAGGCAGCCCAGTACTTTGCCGTCGAAAAAAGTGTCCATACCAGAAAGCAAATCCGCTCCAATCAGAGCTAGGAAGCAAATTATAATAGGCTCCACGGGTGGTACTAAGGATAGATTTTCCACGTCGGAAGATACGAAGCAGGCTTTGATGACTGCGCTAAATCCGGTTGCTCTCAAAATCAATGCGCACTGCTGGGTTGGAAATTAAAGCGTCTGTCAAAATAAGACCGCGGATTATTGTTCATGACATTCCGGTTGAACTTACTAGAGAGCAAATTCGTCATTTTATTATCGAGCAAAACATTCCGGACTGCACCGAAGAGGATCTTGTAGTTGTGTTTCTGTATCCGGCGGGTAGTAAAAAGCACCGATCCTGTCCTCGAGACAACGTCCGAATTCAGGGAAGTGCTCATTGACCAACGAAGAGTCCATATTCAATGGTCCTCTTGTCGAATTGATGACCACGTGTCTGTCGTACAATGTTTGAGATGTCGAGGCCTAGGCCATGTAGCTAATGGATGCACAAATCATGTAGTTTGCGGGAATTGTAGTGATGAACACGAAACAGGGGAGTGTGAAAATAGAAAAAACCTGCGGTGTGTGAACTGTGTGGCACTAAAATTTACAAATAGTTCTCACTCAGCATTCGACAGATCCAAGTGTCCAATTTTGAAAAAAACGATTGAGCAGAAGATTCCACGGATTGAATATGGACAGAGTTCAAGAATCGCAGCTTCTTCGTGTAGGACACCTTAATGCACAATCCCTCGATCCTCATTTTGTCGATGTAAGCGACTCTGTGACTCAAAATTACGTCCAAGTACTTGGAGTTAGTGAGACGTGGCTTAGTCCGGCAGTTCATTCGAAGAGAGTGGGCCTCACTGGGTACAACTTGTTCCGTGTAAACCGCGAGGGTAAGCGAGGTGGTGGGGTGGCATTGTATGTGTACAAATCAATTGACTGCAAAGTGATTAATCATTCTCCTGTTGGGTATTGTAAGAAGCCAGAGTATTTGCTAGTATCACTTAAGCTCAGAATTGTGGTGATACTCTGTATGGTCGTCTATAATCCGCCTAATGCTGGATATTGGTGTGATGTTGAATATGCCTTATTGAACTGTAACGTTGTATTCGACTACATGGTACTAATGGGCGATTTCAACATCAATTGGCTGGATCCCATGACCAGATCTCGTCGGAAAATTTTGGAGGAGTCACTCTTTACTGTGGGTCTAGAACCGGTCGAATTCGAGGGCACGTGTCATCATGCGGGGGCTCACACGCTGATCGACTACATTTGTGTGTCGGACAGGTCTCAAGTTTTTGAGGTAGGGCAAAAGAAGGTCCCGTCCATTTTAGAGCACGACGCAATTTTCATCACTTTGAATTTTCCCCTTGACCCCTGACGACCTCGACCGATTACTTGCAGACCTTCCGCCAAATTCGACCTTTCCAAACTGAGACAAGATTTATCTGAGGTAGAGTGGAGTTTTGTAACTTACTTGGACAACGCAAATGATAAAGTAGAGGCACCAACGTTCATCATTCGCGATCTCCATGACAAACATGCACCGTATCACACCTTCACCCCAAGAAAGAAGTCGAACTGTCCTTGGATCACGGATGGAATTGAATCTGCTAGGAGGGATCGCGATCGACTTGGGGTGAAAAGTAGAAAGCTTGGTCGCAGTGAGGATGAAGCGCTATATCATAAGATCAGAAATCGCATCAAAATGATGACGAGGAATGCCAAGTCTGCTTACTATAATTCGAAGTCCACAGAGTGCAAGAGTACTACGGAACTTTGGAGAATGGTTGACAATCTTGGGTTGAGAGCAAAATCAGTAGAGCGTATTGATCTTCCTTGCTCCCCAGACGAGCTCAACCGGCACTTAGTAGGCACTCAAAGAACGGAGGATCTTCATGATCTCAGGCCAACCGTGAGAATCTCCCGAGATGATAGGTTCTCACGGTGGACCTGAACCAACTTTAAATACGACTTGAGACACCTCCAAAATTCCAATGGGATCTTGAAGTTCATGATGAATTAAGTTTATATAAAAATTTTCACCGTAATTTTTCGACCCGTTTTCGAAAAAAGTGGTTTTCTGTACTTCCGAGCGAAAATTCATTTTCCAAGCGCTTTTTGAGCCCTTGGGGCGACCTGCTAACTCCTCATATTCCATCAGCGAAAACCACAGAAGCGAGTCGAGCAATGCTGAGTTGAGTAACGGCGCACGGCGTGCGGCGAGTCGCAATGTAAACAGACCAAGTATAGTATATTTTTCTTAGAATTGATAGTGTACTAATTCATTCTATTTCCGAGTGAATAGTTCACTAGAGTTAGTAGTCGGCGATATTTGCAATCGACCAGACGCCTTATCAAAGCTGTATCAAAATAAATATCCTCGAAGAGTTGCATGTGATGAACAATGTATATTGAGAAATTGAAGAAGATAGTCTCAAATGGGCTCAAGAATGTTATGTGACCAGAGAAATTGTTCATGGGTCTCCAGCCTTCGCGGGTAATTCCCGTAAGGAATAACGTAATAACATTGATCTACTGCGCAAAAACTGCAATCCTGCATGATTGAAATATGTAAAGTGCTTCGATGATTTCAAGTCTGTAGTTGATTCTTGCTTTTCCT
>JAPYYZ010001029.1:0-17371 GCA_030522705.1 Eretmocerus eremicus
GGAAGGGCGGATTTTTGTGTAAGATGGTAGACCAGACAGGACCATGCATGGCAGAAAAACTTATAAAAATGGCTCAAACGGTAAGGGTTATAGCACCATGTGTAGTACACGATTATAGAATAAATGTTCTAATGAACTTTCTCATACTTGAACTTAATTGCAGGGCCATGAGTTGAAATGTAACAGCAGAAAACAGGAATCTCATGATGTCAAAACTTACTTATAGATTATCACAATGTAATTCTATTCAACAAATTATGTAAAGAAGTGATGAAATGTGTAGTCCCAAACCGAGTGCCGAATACTATTTTTTCATCAATTGTCAAGGAAAGAAAATCAAAAAATTGTGTGGAAATGGCTCTTTACCACATAGTCGATGAATATAGGTTTTTTGACGCTCCGTGCGTGAAAGTATACTTATCGATAGACTGTGCGGAGAAATTGACTTTACGCACGGGCCGTCGACTTTCTTTTCCGCACATTATATCCCAGAATAGCATTCGATACTGGCGCGGCGCAGTTTCCGCTTTCTCGTGATAATTTAGACCCTCGCCTCCGGTCCGGGCCTAAAACAATTACTGTAAATGCGAAAACCCATGACTCCGCACTCGTCTTGAAATAGTAGTTTTCGAAACAAGGGCGGAAAAATTGGTTTCTGCAGATCGAGTGATATTTTTCAGCCCGAGCCGCAGGCGAGGGTTGGAATTTTCACGACGATGCGGAAACCACCCGCCCGAGTGTCGAACACTATTTTTCCGTACTCTAGTCTGGGAAAGAAAGTCGAAGAACTGTGCGGAAATGGTATTTTCCCAGTACAGACGACAAAAAACTACTTTTCCATCGGCTGTAAGGGAAAGAAGATCGAAAAACTGTACGGAAATAGCTCTTTCCCGCACAGTCGATGGAGAACTACTAAATTCCATCGACTGTGAGGGAACGAAAATCGAAAAACCGTGCGGGAATGGCTCTTTACCATGCAGTCGATGGAAAAATACTATTTGAATGGAAAATCAAACTTGACTCACGGATTGTGAAAAAATAGCTTTCGATGCACAGAAGTAACTCATGAAATTAATTTCGGACTCGATCGATATGGCCAATCGAGGACTTAAACGCTCGCAGGAATTTCAAATCAAGGTATGTAATATGATCGGCCCTGGCGAGGGCATAAAAAACATTCCATCAAAAAATCCTTCGATCCGACCTCGCATCCGAGGAGCTTCGAAGGTGCACTTGTCGAGTTGTTGAAATCCAATGGTTCGACTTGTGTCATTAGAATCAGCAGTTCTGCTGTTTCGCATTAGCTCGCCAGGGCCGATCATAATATATACCTTGATTTGTAACATATGGATTTTACATGCAAAATCTAACTCTTACGCGGATCCATCGAAATATACTATTATGACCGTGTATCGGAATATATTTTTTAAGAAAAATGTCAAAAAATAGTGTTCGGCACTCGGTCGGGAAGTGTTCTGCATCCTCGTACTGATTTCCATCCTCGACTTCGGCTCGAGCCGGAAACTATCACTTGAGATGCGAAAATCAACGTTGCCGCCCTTGTATCGAAATCTATTATTTCTCTTATGCACCAAGTGATGAATCATCAATTGAGATGTGTGAGGTCGAGGATGAGGTATAACAATATCCCTCTTTCACAATAAAATATTAGTCAATCAATCAATCTCTATGAACAATATCAGACATCTCTACTTCTCATTTCTTGTCATCTAAGATATTTTTGTACAAGAGTTCAATCTCTTAAATAAAACGAGAATATTCAATCGTCAAGAGTAAAAAGCCTTGCGTATCTCGTCTGGAAGCTCTCATCTTTATCACTGTTCGCTCAACGCTATGTACGCCCTCTCAGCCGTCGCGAATCGAATTAGGCAAACTAATGGATAGTCCAGCCACGAGACGTCAGCTTACATCACAGCGTCAATCCACTGCGATGAAGCCTTCGGCAAGGCCCTGATTAGAGCCCAACCACCGCATCCCAGCCTCTGTGCCGAGTTGCCCGACTCAATTAGAGCCCTCGCTTGAACTTTGTGGCATCGTCACCACGTGCTTGTCATCTGCTCGCCAGATGGGTCTGAAACAGCAAGGAATTGTAATATTCTTCCCTCGTGGCCGACCGAGGATTGGATTTGAGTTTATTCCAAATGTGAAGTTATACTTTTACAAGTAATACCATATTGATGTAATAGCATCTCGATCACTAAAATTTCTCTGCAAGCACATTGGTAACTCAGTACTATACTAAAGACGTTAGTGAAAATTTTACTTTTCTTCAAGTATGGATATGCGAATATCTTGTATTGAAAATGTCTTTCTTTCTAATAGAGCCCTGTTGGGGCACTATTAGGAAGTCCTCAAATGAGCCCAAAAAAAATTCGTAATTCGTTTTTCGGCGTATAGAAAAGATCTAGGCAGTGGCACGGTCGATTCAATTACTTTGGGGAATAACGGACACCTAGTGTAGAAAGTCAAGGGTCAATTCAGCGCTATTCGAGACACTATCAATAGCCTGCAGTCCGATTTCAATTTATGTCGTTGCAGCCACACTGATTTGACTGTATTCTCTATCTTTCAATGAGCTTGGCTCCAGAGTGATTCCTTTCCAAGATGTAAGCGAAGGGCAACGAAATACAAGGCTCGTCAATTTCAAGACGGATTAATCCAATAATAATCGAAGTAACGTTCTTTGACATTTGAAAGAACCTGCCCTTATAACACAAATAAATGGCCTAATCACATCCAAGAGCTCGAAACTCTTGAGACAAACACACTTTCAAAGTACCGAGAATTTATTGTCGATTTTTAGTGAATGTGGCAAAACATTTTCGGAGGTACCCTAGTTTGAGGAATTCAGAAGTATAGATAAAATCTAATTGGTAACCAAATAGGCTCAGTTACACCTTATGAACATATGGAATTGATAACTTCGTGGTCGTAATCATGTCGCAAAGATAATATTTACCATTGCAAGTTGAGGCGATGGCTCTTAAATTGAATTACGTTGCACTGTTGTAATTACTCGCAAAGATTCCGTAAGAAATATGTCGATGAATAGGACAAGAATTAAGCAGAGGCAATGATTATATTGACGACGTTTATGAGCAAGGAACAAGTTCGTCAAGTGTTGACGTGTTCTACTGCTAAAGTGTGAATGAAGATGTGTTTGATACACAAGTAACGATCTGCAGGGAGTAAAATGTCACTGATGTAAAAGTTCCACCAGTGTGTTATGGAGAGTGATGAAACAGTGATTCAGTTTGTGACAGAATTTGAGAATATGGTGTTTGATGTAGGGTTCGCAATTAGGATCTCAGCGAGAATGTCTCAGACGACTTCGTAATGGCGAAAATATTAGGTGGACTTCTATCGAAGTATGGCATAATCATCACTGTATGGTATAATGTTGACGAAGAGAAACAGGCAATCTTTCTGCTGCAACAGAGATTACTCAAAGAAGAAGCTCGATCATCGAGCGATTCAGAGCCGATCAGGGTATATTCATCTCGTGCAAATCTTGTTCCCAATTTCAGTGGTAACGTGAGAAATGCGAGGAAAAGTTCTCAATGTTATTATTGACATATCCCGGGACATTTGATACGCAGTTGCTGGAAGGGAATCGAGGATGAGAAACGAGACAATCAAGATACTTAAGCTCAAGTATTCCAGCGCCAGCAACAACAAACCAGTCAAGGGCAGTCAAATATTGACAAGAGAGAAACGACGAGCCAACTCCATCAGTTCGCGGATTAGGGGCCGCGAACACCTTTGATTTGACATCGAAATTGCAAGCCAATTACACGAGTCAGCACAGTCGGAGAGGAAACGATCCGAGAAATGAAACAGGCAAAAGTTCGAGATGTCTGGCTTGCCGACACTGGAGCAAGCTGTCACATAACTTGCCGATATGATTGGTTCAGCGAATGTGAACAAATGAATGAAGTAGAAGTTGATCATGGAGCGTTGGTTTTTGGCGTGAGAAAAATACCAGCAAAGTACTTTGCCAAAGAAGAATGGCTGGATGGCTACTTGGATGATGTGCTTCATGCACCTTAATTCAACAAGAATCTTTATTTAATCAATATGCCATCGCAAAACAACAACCGAGTGGTCTCTGAAGTAGATTCAGTATAAATTGAGAGCAGAAGAAGCAACGAATTTCTAGCGCAATGATTCCGGTACAGAATAAACGTTTGTGCATCATTTTTCAGAGTCATAGGGGCGCAGTAAATGCTGACCATGCAAACATTTGTGATATGCTGTGACATGCCAACATTTCATTGATTCATTTACTTTCGAAAGTATGGAACTTCTAAATACAAATACGCTGAGGAAAATGGTCAAGAATAATACCGAGGATGATTTTCCAACAATTTCTAATGATGCATTCTTCTGCGAAGGATGTCCCCTCGGCAAGATGCACAAACTGTCATGTACCAAGTAGAAGAAAGAAAAAAATTGTGCGTCCGGCGAACGCGCGGTAGATGACGAAGTCTTCAAATGTATCCATGATCTGTACGCAATCACGCGTCACGTGCGGTATGCGAGGCCACTAGGGGAGAGCAGGGCACGACGGGCAGTCGGGTATGGATGGTCACTCGATGTACTCAGCTACACTTTTCGAACTTGAATCGTCCTCTTACGTGAATCGATGGTCTTTAGTTCGTGAATCGGCATTGGAAGACTAGTTTTATATTTCTTTATACACCTCAAATTTGAGGTCGATTTCTAATGAAATATCGATCATAATGTGATAGTCGAGATGTTAATCAATGACAAAATGCATTTGATTGAATAGTTCAATGGTCCTGGATAGCTCAATGGTAGAAGTTCTGCCCGGCAAGCGGGAGGCTACCAGTTCGATCCTTAACATCTCGATGATCAAATTATGATCGATACTTCATTACACATTGACCTCGGGAAGGTTGATGAAGAAATATAAAATTAGCCCTCCAATGCCGATTTACGAACTAAATACCATAATATAATATTCATTCAGACCATGGGGCATATATGACTCTGTATAGCCCTGAAGGATTCATACAAAAGTGGAAGAGTTTTCTCGTTATAAACAATACAAGAAATCCAAAACTAGTAAAATAACCTGAATAACAGATTTTCTCAGAGTTCTCTGAAGAAAGCTGTTTCAGCGATGTTCTCTCCAGCAATGAGTTTTTTCTTGATTTGAATATAAAACTCTAGGTATTGTTCTCGATTTTCTGTGCACTTTTTCCTCAAACAGCTAGTTCATTACTTTCGAAGATTTTTGGCAATATTACATCGGTTATATTCAAAATTCGTGGTCTGGGCTCCATATTATATTGTATATCTGGGAGGTCTGCTAAACTTTCATCTCTTTTCCCGCCTTTTCTCCCTCCCGTGAAATTCTTTCCCACTTTCATTTTTCGTTTTCATCAAGACCATTGAGTATAAAGTTATTGATATTTTACTACTAAAGATCCAAAAACATGTGATTCTTACAAATTTCCACAAGAATTCACGGGAGGACAAGGTTGGGTACAGCCCCCCCCCCTCTCTGCTTACCGCTCAACTACTGGTCGTTATCTGCCCGCGAAGTTGGTTCAAAATCAAATTTTTCATCCCAAGAGAAGGCGTGGCTTTCAAGCGGGTAATCAAATGGCTTGAGGTATTAGATTATGTTTGATAATGGAAATCTAAGCGCACTGATTGCTCCGTGGCGCTCGGTCCTCTCTCTCACTCCAATGAGATAGAAAGAGAGGTACGAGCAATCAGAGAGCTCATATGTTCATAACTGAAAAAATCTGCTCAAGAGCAGTCTGAACTGCCCAGGTTCGGCTAACTTCGTACTCTTTTGGTTTCACTCGCACTCATGGGTTAGGGTAGGAGTAGGAGTGTGAGTGAGACAGAAGATCCCGGACTTGAAGAGTTCAGACTGCTCTTGAGAGTACGTTAGGATTGGTTCAGCTAAAAGACTCTGATGCAGCTTTATACATCAAATTTGAAAGATAGCAAGGAAAATTAAACACGAAATCGCAAAGACAGCTTTTGGCTTTCGTGGACCCAAAAATGATTTTTGACAAATGCAGTTCATTTTAATTTTTGCTTTAAGGATGCGTAGTTTCCGCTCTATGTAGAAATGTCACAGGGGGGCAGGTGGCAACCACTCCCCTGCCAGCCCTCTGTGTCCCCGCCTGCCAGTTCATAATTGGAGGGTTCCTGACCAAATTCCTTTTTTAAAAATGCCAAAAAATCGAGTTTAATTTTGATGCCATTATTGTTCTCTTTGAGTTTGCCATATCACGCAAAATATGTGGCTTTGAGGGGGATGTTTTCAGTTGAAAAAATCTGTGACAATGGTCTCTGAAAAAAATTCCAAGCGCACAGGTCACGACCACGAAAAAGTTCGAAAAGTTGCATATTATTGCAAATTTTGATTTTACAAAAGTGTATTGGTAGCGATTATAAGTGGCATGAAAATTATATTCACAGCTCGGATCACTTGAAGAGTCGTAAGGCTCTTCTATTCCAAGTCAGATCTTTGACCTGCGAGTGATCTGGGTTATCAAAGTATTTTCGTCTCAGAAAACAAAGAGTGCGTAATGCGCGGGACAAAAGCTGACCAAATTTTCATAGACTTGAACTCAATTCAATGTCACCTTGATGAGTCTTTTACACTCTCTGAACGGCCTGACAGGTCTTGTAATCTCATCATGAGCTACATACTTGGCGACTTTTTCCAAAAAAAGTATGAAGCCGCAATTAGAAAGGAAGTAATTGAACGAGACTCACAATTTTCTGCACATACTGAGCCTATAAAGTTATCTATTGTCGGCTAAAATTCTACCACTTTTGCAGGGCAAGTGGCCCTTTACTTGAACACCTACCTTTATCTAGAGGGATATATACAACACCGAGGGCGGTGCAGAGAGATTGCTCAAACTCGCTGGCGCAGACGCAAACGTCTTTATCTATCTCTCAACTCATTACTGATACGAGTTGCATACAAGCCTCGATACAAGCCCGTATGTATGCCCGAGGGGGGTCGGTGCTCGCTCAGACCTTGAGCGTCGTATAGGCGGTAGAGCACGTGGCCAGCGGTCACTCCTCGAGTCTGTCGGATATACCAGTCTACCGCCGCCATTCGAAAGAAAGGCACTGTCTCTGGCAGAGTTTTGCAGCCTCGCGTGCTTCGCGCTCAGTCGCTCAGCTGATTCGCAGCTGATCAGTATGCGCTTTTCGGCCTGCGCTCTCACCGCACCGCTAGCTGCAACTTATTCCCCGAAGACTTGTGGCTCCACCTTCGACGTTCGCAACAGGCCATCCTCGCCGAGCGAATCCTGCGGGACGAGCATAAATTTATCCGGGAATAATTCTCGCTTGACTCTCGCCACCGATGCTTGAGCTCGTGCATTCATCACGATAAAACTTGCCGCATGCGGTCAGTGCTGTATTCGTCGATACTGTGCTACAGTGTGACATCGAAAAGTTGTTGGATCAATTGTTGCGACAGGATATTTTCCCCGTGTGCCCACTGAACCGTGCATTAAATTTTTTCGGTGCTTTTACAAGTCGTGCATGTCCTAAAATTTATAGTGGTTGCTGTTCTTGCGCGGTTGGATGCCGAAAATAAGGGGATACCGAGATATATAGTGCAACGCGTTGAATGCCGTGCTATGAAGCTTCGCGCATGAGAGGGAGACCCAGCATAACCCCACCACTGTGCCTATTCTCGATTAAAGCGAGTCTCCGTTTACCAATTTTATCAGTTCGATCAAACAGAATGAGAAGATATTTTCTACGTATCACTGATTACTCGAGGTCATTAGTTTTATCTGAGCTGACATTACTCAACGTTCCCAGTGAGATTTGACGTCGACATAATTTGGATACATTGCATAGAACGTTAGAATTAAAAGAACATGGTGGCTAGAGGCATATTTTGACATCATTTGCCACCGAATTTATGTCGTAATTGGATAGAATAGACCAAAATACTTGCACTGTGGAATCACTTAAAATTTGGGTAAACTTGATTTGGAAGGCAATTGGACGTAACGAGTTTTGCCGAAAGTTTAATTATTGCATCTTTTAGATGCTACGATTGAGTACCAAAATCGCCAGTCGCTCATTTGATCCATCAACTTTTTGGTGCCGGTTAAGAGTGAAAAATGTGTGGTAGCAGATAGTGGCGTGAAGCAGCATATGTTTGATTATTAATCGTTGAATGTGTATTTTTATAGCTGGTACAAAAAATTAAAACCTAATGACTCTCAGTGTAACATTGACGTTATAAAGGAAACTCTTTGTGCAACAGTTGACGGAAAAAAATCATGGAAAAAAATAGTAAAGAAAGTGTGAAGAATCCGAGGGCAAATGCCGGTATCTTATCAATCTTCACTTTCAAGTGAGTAACTCTTAGCTTCTCTTCCAAATCTCGCGAATTGTCAAACTGATGATGGTTACGTTTTTTTTATTTCAAGTATAAGACATAATTTTTCAAATGGCACCAAAGTGTTTGCTGTTTATCCCCTTTAAAAATTTATCCGTGGATCGTGGCCTCTACAAATTTTCCGATCGGTCATTTTTCTCCGTTCAACATGTATTCGGAAAAATGAATTCTGGTCGATCATTCACCTTGATATCTAAAAGGAGCATGAAACATCTAGTGCTTTATCGAGGCACTGCTCTTGAAAAGATGATTGCGCAACACAGAAGAATTTACAACGTCCAATTATTAAATAAATCATCAAGAGCTATAGAAAGTACAATGATAGATTAGAAAAAATAGTAGATTGACCATTCTCGTTCAATTTTTTGATAGGAACCTTTCCCAGCAGCAAACTACCAGATGACTTATAGATAATAGGAGCTATCTGCGAGAAAACTATAATTGACTATCTCAACATCTCAATGTTTGTGAAAATCAATAAAGGTCTCCCTCTCACAAATGAATGGGCTCTCGATACAAGTGTGAGATGTGAGTTAGTTCTCGCATATAAGCGCTCTCCTATGATTTTCAAATTCGAGCAAATTGCCATGTTTTCTTTTCACACCAGAAGCATACAGAAGATGCATTCGAATACGTTGGGCAAGAATAGGTGATCTCGTGGAAACATAAAAAGTTGGACATTTCGAGTCAACTTGGAGATTGAGTACTATTTTTTCGGAAACGTTTGTTGTCATTGCGAAAGTCAATCAGCTCGAGCGGTACCTCCTGAATCGAAAAACCACAATAAGAAATTATATAAAACTTAGAGCAAAGTAACCAACGGCAGAATTATAAAAGTTTGAGAAATGAGGTCCATCAACAATATTGATCCAAAAGTATATTACAAATATATTGACGTCGATTAATGGCCGCGTGGTTGTAATATCGTCATGTAGAGAACTTTTGGCATAGTTTAACTAATGGAGTTGTTCGCCTCAGAAACTCAAATGAAGAATTAACTTCATGATTTATTTCTTACATATCAAGAAACACTTCATAAAATTTTTCCAAACAATATTTTCATCACCGAACTCAATACTTGCAAGTGAAAGACTTTGCCAAAGTGCACTAGGATGTTACCAACAGGAAAGAAGCGTACCTCAGTAGTCTCAACTCACACATTTTTCCTTGATAAGGTGGGGTAACTTGAGGGGATGGAATTACGTTCCAATCTTTTCATCGGACTCATATGCATTAAGAATGAACAAACAAAATGCCACCACAGCCAATCACCATTCAATATCGTATAACGTTGCATTAGAAATTTAATTTCTACAAAATTGGGGCGGATGAATCATCCACCAGAGTTTGAAATTGTAGGCCTCGTTGTAGGCAGCATCGCCACAACAGTTCATCATAAAGAACCTATTTGTATGTGATTGCCCAAGATCAGGCATGTTGTGCTGATTTAAGAGTAATAAGTCGAGCAATTTGCAATCGCGAACCTCAAGATTGTTTCAAGACCTGTTAATCGACTTTTTATTAATCTCATGGTGAAATATTGAGGAATAATATCTGTGATCGGATTTCATGTTGAGAGAAGACAATTTCCTCAGGAGATTTAATGTCACGGTTGTATGTTTCGTTTCCAGACATACTGATCGAATCTTATGAGGACCGAAATCAAAAGATAGAGTAAAATGTAACAATAGTCATGAGACCTCTCCATCATAATGAAGTGAAGCTTCTAGAACTGATTTCATTATTAACTCTTGAGATTTCATCGCAAAATGATATTAGAGATAACGTATACACAACAGCGATGTGACAAGCTCAATACTCTATATCTAACTTATCACCGACAGATGCATTCTTTGATTCTTCAGGATCATACTTTGATCCTTCAATCCAAATTTTGATCAGTTGAAAATATATGATATTGGCGCATGAGCGTGAATCTTACAAGCTATGTCATAGCCTTTTTCTGCCGAGACTATGCGATCCTAACAATTGTTTTCTTATACTGCGACCGCGATCCTTATCACATAGTAGATGAGCTACTTCGATCGACACAACCTTCTTGATAATAGAATAATCACTAATGAATTTGATTCTCTTTATCCAATGAAGTACCTGAAAGCGTGCAGCAGTCCCCAATTCAAGAGATCTCGCAATTTTTAATTTGTATGATGGACCATGACTTGAGAATTTATCATCACGTGTTTGAGAGAAACTCAGCCTCCTCATTTCTGAACTATCAACTCTTCAACTTTTTGTTGAGAAATTGTAATTCATCTTCTCGAGAATATCTGATCTGTGAGACACGAGAGAGTTTGTTCGGACCCCAATATCATTCAAGCATTCTCTTACGTCTCAGGCAACTCCCCTTCATCAAGTAATTGCGAGTGTTCAAAGCATATTTAGAAAAGTTGTTCTGCTCCAGTTTACATGTCATTAAATTCTGATATAGACAAATTTGAATCTCTGCATGGTAAATTCATGGTAAATTTCAACCGAAGGATATTCGGACTCCTTTCTTTGAAGAATTGAGTCATGTGATTTTGATATTTCATCATATTTCGTGATGATTTTCTTCGGGGTGTACGAGGAAATCGATCAAAATTGTAATTTTTAGCGTTTGGAAAAACGTACGAATTTTCTGCAGGCTCGCTCTTGAGATTGATCCGATAGTATTCAAGCCCCTCAAAAATGCCCACCATTTGGAGGGAGGGAGGTCGTTATTCCTTCCAGGGACATAAATTAAGATCGCTTGTCCCCTTCTCTTTTTCACATTTCAAATTTCCAGCCCTGACAAATCGTAAAATTCTCGGTACAATGGTCTATCTGTACGTAATTTTTTCGCTTCAAACATCTCTCAGCTTTTTCAAAACCGAGCTCTCTCTCTCTCTCTCTCTCTCTCTCTCGCTCTCTCTCTCTCTCTCTATATATATATATATATATATATCTTCTGTAACATTCAGTTTTTGCACGAATCGAATCATCAAGGGTATGCGATTTTTTGCAAGGTGCCAAGCCATTCTATGAGAATTATAATGTTTTAACTAGGAACATTTTCTCTACGTGAAGAAAAGATGCATCTCCGTGAATTTCCACATGTCATTATTATTTTAGTTCTTCACACAATCAAATGTGGAAAAGGCGTTAAAATCACTCATAGTTTATACATTTATTGACGGAGACAGTTATTGCCTTCTGCAACCTTTTTCCTCTGTCAAATTCTCACTCTTTGTTATCTCGCCCAAATTGTTCAGGCTTTGTGAGATTCGAGTTGAATTTTCTTCATCGTTACCTACCAATGCTCTATAATCGATACTGACTGTGGGTACTAAAATACAAATGGCTTAGCATAGAAATATAATTTAATGATTGGCAGATGGCTCTTTGGGACTTTTTGGACTGGATTCAAAAGAGAGTTGGAAGTAACAGATCTCTATTCAGCTTTGGACGAACATTCGAGCCGTACCTTAGGAAATAAGTTATCTAGATTATGGAATACAGAGATACAAAGAACTCAGAAATTCAAAAAAACAACTCCAAGTCTGCTCAGAGTATTGGCCAAATGTTTTGGCTGTGATTTTCTTTTATTCGGAATGTGCCTTGGAGTGCTTGAGTTCGCCGTCAAGTAAGGATAACATTCATTAAATGTACATCCACATGTACGTATTCTGATCAATAGTCTTATCTCACATATTAGGACCACTCAGCCATTAATTTTGGCGAATTTACTGAGATATTTTGGTAAGAAACACGATATCAATAAGCAAGAGGCGTTTTACTGGGGTTCAGGCATCGTGCTTGGAATATTTTTGGATTGTATCATCACTTATCCAGTTTTTCAAGGCTTGATGCATATGGGAATGAAAATCAGAGTAGCATGCTGCTCATTGATCTACAGAAAAATTCTGAGAGTTTCAAAAGCTGCGTCTGAAGGAGGAACGAGTACTGGACAAGTGAGTTCACATCATCGCTAAATCATGATGAGTTTTAGTAACACCATTAATCGAAAATATACTTGGTTAGATGATCAATTTGTTGAGTAATGATGTGAATAGACTGGACTATTCAGTGTTTACCGTACATTATATTTGGATAGCTCCACTGCAAACAGTCGTCGTGGCTTATTTGTTGTACAAGGAAATGGGTCTTGCTGCTGTGGCAGGAGTTTTTGTACTCTTAATTTTCATCCCAATCCATGGCAAGTATCTCTCGAAGTTCAGAATTTCTGGTTTAGTGCATACAAGTTTGATGATGAACCATTTTTCGTACTATAGGTTGCTATGGAAAATTGGTATCTAAGCTTACAATGAAGTTTGCATATCGAACTGACGAAAGACTCAGATTAACTAACGAAATCATCAATGGCGTCAAAGTAATCAAAATGTACGCCTGGGAGAAACCATTCTCGTACCTTGTAGATAATGCTAGGAGGTAATCAAGTTTACTGATAACTTTATCACATAACGCTGTAAATACCTTCTCTAAAACAATTTTTCTACAGGAAAGAAGCAAAACTAATCAAAAACAACCTCATGGCCACAGAAGTTTGTTGGTCATTAGAAAATTATATACCCAGACTTTGCATTTTCGTTACGATTCTTAGTTATATACTCTCTGGTTATGATATTGATGCAGAAAAAGCATATTTAGTCACAGCATTTTACAACGTACTGCGCACGTCTCTGTACCGTACTTTGCCTTTGAGTGAGTTTATTGACATTTCATTGAGAATGATCTGAACCAACGAATACTAGTGTATTCTCTAAAATATTATTTCAGCCATGAGAGAACTAGCAGAAGCTCTAGTATCGGTGAAAAGATTGCAAAAGTTTCTCTTGCTTGAAGAAATCCAGTATAAGCCCATTATTGAAAATAATGTAGAGAAATTTGGGAAGCAAAAGGACATTGCTTTGGAATTCAGAAATGTCAGCATGAAGTGGAATCCAGAGAGCAGCTCAGAAATTTTGAAGGGATTGAATCTTTCGGTGAAATCTGGGACAACCACAGCTATTATTGGTCAAGTGGGCGCTGGGAAAACAACATTCATTCACGCAATTCTCCAAGAAATCCCATCAGTCACTGGTAAAATAGACATCAATGGGAAGATATCCTACGCTAGTCAGGAGCCATGGCTCTTCACTTCGACTGTCAGACAGAATATATTGTTTGGTCAGCCGATGAATAAAGAACGTTACGAAAGGGTCATCGAAGTGTGCCAATTGAGGCGAGATTTTCAATTACTCCCGTACGGAGACAATACTAGAGTAGGCGAGAAAGGCTTGAATTTAAGTGGCGGCCAATGTGCGCGAGTTAATTTGGCTCGAGCTGTCTACCACGAGGCAGATATTTACTTGTTAGATGATCCACTTTCAGCCGTTGACACTCACGTCGGCAAGGGAATTTTTGAGGACTGTATTCAAACTTTCCTGGCTGACAAAACGGTCATTCTGATAACGCATCAGTTTCATTTCTTGAAGAATGTAGATCAGATCGTGGTTTTGGGGGATGGCTGCCTTCAAGCTCAAGGATCTTATTCAGAGCTGCTCGATTCTGGTCTGGATCTCACAGAAATGTTGAAAAATGAAAGTGAATCTGGAGAAATTGTTGATGACGTACCAACAACTACGAAAGAGAATGGCGTGCTGTTACGGGCTGCTTCCACAGATCGAGAGGAAGAAGAAGAGCAAGCTGAAGCTAGGACTCTTGGCAGAATTTCACTAAGTACTTACAAAAAATATTTTGGGGCAACACAAAGTACTTGTCTTATATTTCTAGTCATATTCACAAGCGCAATTTGCCAAATACCTGCCACTACTGCTGACTACTTTGTTACGTATTGGGTCAATACTGAAAGGTCTACAAACTTGACTCAGGACAGCAGCGATGATCCGTTGAGAGGTCGTGGCTGGTATATATACGTCTATGGATCTTTAATAGTTTTGACTGTTCTTGTAACATTAGCACAGATTTTTACATTCTTTGAAATGTGTATGAGAATTTCTAGAAATCTGCACGCTTCTATGTTCAAAAGCATAGTACAAACAAAAATGGCATTCTTTAATGCTAATCCAATCGGGCGTATATTGAATAGGTAAATTCTGTAAAATCTATCAAGATGATTGACTAGTATACAGAGGAGTAAATCGTCATTTTATTCCAGATTTTCGAAGGACATGGGGACTGTTGACACTCGACTGCCTCAAACAATCATCGACGTTTCACAAATATTTTTGTATGCATTCTTTGTGATTGCAATTGTTGCATCTGTGAATCCATGGTTCCTCATCCCTGCAGCAATACTTGCTGTCGTAGCATATTTTTTTAGGATTTTCTACATTCGGACTAGCCGCAGTATTAAGAGATTGGAGGGAGTAAGTAAGTATGCAACATTACTTTTTCGATTCGCATTGTTTTTCTTCCGGTTTTTTGTAAGCAATAACTTCCGACTTTGTCGAATAAACTTCTCTTGCTGGGCAATATATTCCCTTACTTACCAATGTCAGACATTTTTCGATATTTAAATTGTTTCACTGGTTATCAAGTCTCATCTGATGAAACTTTTACGTAGAAATGGGATCATTTCTAAGGCAACGGTATAGTAGATTACAATGTGACCACATTCGTTGTCATGGAGAGAATTGGCTCTTTTGCGTCAAACGAGCTTAGTTTTCAAATTCCTTGCAGATCAGGCAGAACGATTCATCTGGTATCAGACGTTGACCATCAGTACAATGCAATAAATTAAGAGATCGATACAAACCATTCAATTGGGGGGGGGGGGGGGGGGAAAGAGATATGGGGCCGAGAGGAAATATACGACATAACTTTTGTGGAAATGATTTTTTCTAAATCTTTCGATGAACTGGCTTATACTCGGCCCAAATAACCCTTTCTGCGTCTAATGCTCGTTGAGTTTATCATCTTAAGGTCCGTTCATCAAGGTCGAGTACTTGTATTGATCGTGTCTCTGAGAGCACTTTTTCCGGTCATTATTCTTTCAAAGTCATTAGCCAACGGATGATAGACTCCATCTAATGGCCTACGGCGTATACCACAATCGATAAGTTTTTATTATCACTGATATTTGAGTAGTACGAATTCCCAAGTTGGCTCATTAGAATCAAGAGGCCAAAGACATAATTATTCTATTAGAAATGTGCAGTCGAAGAAGGTTTATCTTTCTGCCCATCGAAACTAGTGTCAGCTCACTCCATATACGTATTTCTTTGAATCATTTTTTCTTCTCCAATGTCTTCCAGCTCGATCACCCGTATTCAATCATCTGAGCGCCAGCGTTTATGGCTTATCAACTATAAGAGCTTTGGGAGCCCAGAGTATCCTGATAAAAGAGTTCGATAATCATCAAGACTTACACTCATCAGCATGGTTCATATTTTTCTCTGGATCGAGAGCATTTGGCATGTACATCGAGTACCTCTGCTTGATCTTCATTGGAATCGTTGTTTATACCTTCCTGCTCCTCAGTGAGGTTACACTAGCTGGCAACGTCGGCCTCACAATTACTCAATGCATTATGCTTACGGGTATGCTGCAATGGGGTGTTCGTCAATCGACTGAGCTCGAAAATCACATGACGTCTGTTGAGAGGATACTCGAGTACTCGGATTTGCCTCAAGAACCATTATTACAAAGCACTCCAGAGACTAAGGCACCAGACAACTGGCCAAACAGAGGTCGCATCATTTTCAAAAACGTGTATTTGACATACGATCGTCAGGAAAAGCCTGCCTTGAAGAACTTGGATTTCATTATTGAACCAAATCAGATGATCGGTATCGTTGGCAGAACGGGTGCTGGAAAATCCTCGATAATCAGTGCCCTGTTCCGCCTAGCTGATATCGAGGGAGAGATTTACATAGACGATGTTGCAACGAGTAAGGTCGCCTTGCAAGATATGCGATCCAGAATCAGTATTATACCCCAAGAACCAGTTCTGTTTGGTGGGACCCTTCGCCGGAACCTGGACCCGCTGGAGGAATATTCTGATGAAGATTTGTGGCGAGTTCTCGAGGATGTTGAGTTGAAGGGGCTACTAGAATCCGACCTAGGATTGAACATGAGAGTGAACGAAGGTGGCACGAATTTCAGTGTGGGGCAGAGACAATTGCTGTGCTTGGCGCGTGCCATCATGAGGAATAATAAAATACTAGTGTTGGATGAAGCAACCGCCAATGTTGACCCCCACACCGACGAGCTGATTCAGAAAGCTGTTCGAAGGAAATTCGCCAACTGCACTGTACTCATCATTGCACATCGTCTCAATACAGTGATGGACAGTAACAAGATACTCGTCATGGAGGCTGGTATAATTTTCTCCCGTATATATCTCTTAATTTCTCGGATCATTCAACTATTTGTTCAATGATGGCTGCCTCAACTTTCGAGTTGCAACATGTATCCTTCGGGAAATAATACCAAAGCACCTATCCATAAATTCAGGATTTTCGTAGCCGACGCAAAAGGCACTAACCTTCATTGTTGTTTAAACAGCGTGTGAAATTCCCCTGCACACCATGTCGCATTCTTGGATATTTTATTACTTCTCCAGTCTCAAACATTATTTCGCGCTACTTGAGCATAAAGACCGAAAGTGCCCAGTTTCGGTGTTATGAACGGATAAGATTTCACTCGTAATCACGCAGTGTCCATGGAAATTGACCTAAATTATTAATTAATTATCCGGATTCGAAATCACCTCCTGTGAGTTCAGATGCATTTTGAAAGTTTCATCTCGTGGTCTATATTTCAAGTCTAACTCGGATCATCGATCAAGTATCTCCTGGCAGAAAATGGAATTTCAGGGTGGCAATTTTGAGACTCCGAGATAGAATCCGCTTTGAACTCTCACAGCCAGTTCGGACCTGAAGACTTAATTTTCCTTTCTTTGTTCTTCCAAGCAACAGACCC
>JAPYYZ010001030.1:0-16765 GCA_030522705.1 Eretmocerus eremicus
CTGATTGGTTCAGTAAAAACCGCTCCCGGGATACTGATTGAATCAGTTCGTATTAACTGATTCGTGGTCGGGTTTAACTGATTCGCAGGGAGAGAGTACGGGTGGAGATTCATGGGCCGAACTTCGCCTGGCAGTTTTGGACCTCTGCAAAAAACTTCACACGAGTTCCCACGCACGAACTTTCAGATCGCGATCTCTCAAATCCGATTGAATGCCCTGGTTTCTTGATTATTCAACTGTAAAGCTAGATATGTATTTTCAATAATTTTTCATTGAATGAGTAGGTTGCATTTCAATGGCTTACATTTCAACAAAATCTGACTCTTGGTTCTGGCACTACGCTGAGCTCGAGTGCCCTCCTTATGTGAACGGCTGCCTCACGGTTGTTCGCGGACAGTGGTAGCTTGGATGCATTGTTCCACTATCCGATAAGACGCGAGAGGGTCCCCACAGCTTTCATATTATGTGTGGCTAACTGAGATCTCCACAGAATGATTATTCGTCTGTGGAGCGCACTCTGGTCGCCATGCCACCGCATGAAGTCAGTAAGCGAGAGTGAGGATAATTGAAATGTCGATGGTTATGACTCTATTTCGAATCCTACTGACGACAACGAGGTGCGCCGTACAGCTCCACGCCATTTGCTTCAATAATTATGCTGGAAGCGATCCCCTCTACGCTGCATTTACGCAGAAAATCCGTAGCATGGTTTTAGTTTGACGGATGCAATCTATTTTTGTAAGTTTATATCCATATCTCATTCCAGGAATCTCTTAGCACGTATCAGAAATTCAAACTCGAAGCAATTTACTCTGGATTTCTTCCTCATCCTCCCGAGTTTCTTTGATTACGGTTATTCAAAAGTGAGAACCTTGTCATTCAACGTCAGATCTATGGACTCTGAAGTCGCATGTATTGAATCACCTCATTAATCTGATTTTATGACAATTATTATTATTGAGACATACCCAAGTGAGAGCTCCATTCGAGAGAATAATTCAGCTTGATTAGTGATCGTGGAACTCACCTGAAACAGAAAAATGGACAAATTAATTAAGTTATAGCGAGCAGTGCAATAACTGAGTGCGTGCAATGGTGCGAATATCGTTCCCACGACTGTCCGATCGAGTTATTCGAAAAAGATTCACGAACTACACTACCGTTCATAAATTTTAGATAGGCGAATGGAATAATAACCCAACATCAAACAGCCATATCTCAGAATTCATGAGTTGTGAAGGAATTTTAAAATAAGAACAGAGAAAATGCCAACTTTCTGTGGCTTCTAATAATTTTTTTCGATTCTTTTGGACGGTGTGGGCAGCTTGTAAACTTCCAAAAATTTCGAAATTTTCCTCATTTATTGAATTGCCTGTAACTTTTTCGGACATTATGATAGACCAATTCTGAAAAAAGTATCTTGAAGAACGGAAAAAATGCTATTTTTGATAATTTTTTTTCACTCCACGTAAGAACGAACGCCAGAGCTCTCAGAATAGGTAAAATCGTGTTTTTTCATCGATTTTGTGCCAAATTCAGTTAAAGGTCACGATTTTTCCTATTTTGAGAGCTCTTACGTCCGTTCTCACGTGGAGTGAAAAGATTGTCGAAAAATAGCTGCATATGGCATTTATCCGTGCTGTTTTCAGAATTAGTCTAATTCATCTCCAAAAAAGTTACAGATGATTCAATGAAAGAGAGAAATTTCGAAATATTTCAAAGTATCACAAGCTGCCAATCCCGTAAAAAAAATTGAAAAAATTAATTAAGAGCTATAGAAAGTTAGCATTTTTTCTTTTCATTAAGGTACTTCTTTCAAAATTATCTACAACTCATAGATTCTCAGATATAGCTGTGAGAAATTAGGTTATTATTTCGTTCACCTGTCTAAAATTTATGAGTGGTAGTGCACTTGGCCTATGCTTTTTACTCAGCCATGTTAACGATATTCAAATTATGTAGATGGAGACAATATCTCAAAGAGCTATTACAGTTGTAGGTTTACGTGGTATAGTTGACATTTGCAGAATTCTTTGGGAGAGGTTCATACATCTCGTTCAATCTCTTATTGAATTTTTAAGGAGCGGCTTTTGAGGAGAGTGAGGGCTGTCGAAAAAAAAAACGCTGACGCCGAGCAGGGATCATTGTTCACTCAAGCAAAGGCTCAAAAATAGAAGGAAAAGAGTCAGCAGGCTTCTCTATCTCTCTCTGCAGATTAGCATAAACGAGTCAGGAATATGAATAAATAGCCCGCGAATTCTTTCGAGCCGGGACGACAACGACGACGATTCGAATTCGAGTCGTTTATCCGTCTGTCCATCCATTCGTCCGCCCGTCCGCTCTTTGCTAAAGGGAAAATTAATTACCAGCAGCAACGAACTCTTCCATTCTTATTTGTTCTTCTTGACACGATAACAATGCCGTAAAGGACGCCGGTCGAGTGCATGAGATTGATGCAATTCTACCGTTTGAAAAATTTGGACTCGTGATGAACGCGCGTCCGTCCAGAACTACCATCTATAATAGCTTGACCAATCATCTTAGAACAGCAACACGTTCTCAAATGAAATTCATTATAGAAAATACTACCCAAATAATAGTAATTATCATCTTACATATTCAGTCAATTGACAGCGAGTTACATGAAAGTACTCAAAAAATCACTCGAAAGTAGGAAAAATGATGGTGGAATGTGAGTATAATAATGGATGTCTTTCCTGCAATTATTTATGAGAACTTTTGAAATGTAAACCACGAGGAAAAAGCACCGATAATTCTTCCATTGCTGGCGATATTTTTTATCATAATTATATACAGCTAATAACTTCACGTCTCGATGGTATACTCAAAAGACTGATTCCATCGTGCCAAGCTAAGCCTGAAGGAATGTAGAACACTGGGGGACTATTCTATGTTTCTAAATAAAAATGCAACCTCGAACGCTGGCAAAAAAGTACATTATGGGTCGGGGTGCTAATTACTGCAGAAGTGATCAAAGACGCAAGCGAGGAAGAAGGATGTCCAGATTTGGAGCGGACTGTCTTTGCACTTCAACACTGTCAATTGGCTTTAATAACAGTTTAGATGGACGGCGAAATTTTAGATATCCGATGCCACGTATGACTTCAGATGTGAATCATTTCTTTGAATGAGATTTCTCTCTATGCTTACGAAGGACTTCACTTAATTGTCAAAGATCAACTTTTGCAATGGATTAATCGAGAAAATCTAAATCTGATTCGATGTGAGGTTCCTCCGTGAGCTGACAAAAACAAATTGTGAAAACGAAGGGATTTGAGATTATTCCGACCAGACTTCGCTGATTTCCTTTTTCGTCGATTGCGATTAATGATAACATGATGAGGAACATAGTAGATAGAGAATGGCTACACAATTCTATCTCTACAATCACGAAATGTGCTTCCTTCAAACTAGTAAGGACAGCCATATTTTTGAATATCACATTATTGAGAGAAACGTTTTCAGGACGAGTCAGCCACGATCAGAAAAAGTTTCATTTGAGGATTAGACACAAAGCGCCCAAGTAGGATACTATCTCTCATTGGAATTCCATCAAATCCGTGATGATAGGAATGTAAATTATTGATTCTTTTAGCCTATAAATTCCGAGATGTGAATCGAATATTTTCAGAAATACCAGCACGCACACTGACTCACTTCCTCGAAAGCGTCAACACATTAGGCTCCAAGAGCATCCCATACATCGTTAATCCGTGTCTGCGATTGTATCATCTACGATCGCATCGCGCACTTGGGTCCGAGGCGAGCCTCGAAAAATTCGCACGCACTCGTTCCACGAAGCGTGGCCAATGTCGCAGACGAGGCGCATCTTCCTCGCACTGCACACAGACACACACCAACTCGCCGTAAATTCGCGTATAGCATTATTTTTTCAGACAACCCGCGCGATGACATCAGCATCGCTGCTGCTCTGGCTGGATAGGAGGCTCGCTTCTCATTAACAGGCGTTGCTCGTCACGCTTTCGCGAATACGCATTTTGTCTTCTTCTTTTTTTTTTTTTCAATTCTGCACCTTCTGTTTTCCGTACAAATGTGCCTACGTGTGTGCATTCCTACTTCGGCATATGGTCCGAGTGGGTTCGAACGATCTTTCGACTTCAACCGAAAGATGCAAGATTTGTGTTCAATGTGTTTATGAAGTTTTCCGCCATCAGACATTGATCAACTCCCCATGACGTTCTAATCAAGTTTGGAAAATTATGAAATCGATTTACATTTTTCTTTTTTTTTTTCACTAGAGCGTATAGTGATACAAAATGAGAGGCAGACGTAGCCGAACTCCGGCCAGTACAAAATGTGAAGAAAGACTATTGGAGTGAGATTGACGATCGAGAAGACACTTGCGAGAATTGCGATAACATCAATGTTGGATTTGAGGTAACTTCTCTCGTTATCTACATCGACTGCTATGTCTTGGCTTTGATTCATTTCACCAAATATTGGCGCAGAGTTCAGTTTTAGTAGATTATCCAGAGTTAAAACTCCTTTAATTCTACAATAATCATATGATCAGTGGCTGTTAATCCAGACCTTTTCACAGAGCACTAAAAGCCCATTTTTACGAGCTTGAAGCTCAAAAAATGTTTTCTTACAAATCCCATTTGAGACGAGAGTGTTTGGAACGAGCGATCAGTTGTATCATTTATAGCATGGATATCTTCAAAATATCATGCATAATTTTTATTTATTCCGCAAAAATTCCTAAAAAGATTGGTCCCAGTCCACTAGAAACGTCATTTGAATGTGCTGACCCCATTACGAAATTCACCCACACGAGCACGGCTGAGTCAACACGATGATCGTTTCTGCCGCGCGCCTTCTCAACCAGAACTCTCGTATTGCTTTTTCAGCCCGTGAAAAAACAATAAGTGAAGCAACAAAAGTTTTGCACGGCTGAAGAAGAGACGCTTAGTAATCGAACAAACACAAGCCCAGTCGACAAATGTTGGGCACGAAACACGGCAATCGCGAGTTTATTTTTCTTCAAAATTTGTGTGTGAGTCGTCACACTTAATCAGTTCTGAATATATATCGTCGTAATTTTTGATCTACAATACTGCAGGTGACATATGTAAGTTTCATGTCAGATACGACAGGACGAATAATTCATGAGTGCATTGAGTAATGTCGTGAATGAAATTTCTTCGCCACTGAACTTCTCAACGGCTTAGCTTACTTTTGTTCCATTGACCTCTTGCGAAATTTCAAGGCTTCATTTGCATGGTTCCGAGTACTCTTGCAAAATTTTGCTACTCTTGCGAAATCGATGAAACTTACGAATGTCATTGCACTAATTAAAACTTTGATGTGTTGTATGTCTGTTGACAAAGAGACCGAGGCAGTTCTGGGATCCCGGTGATATAAAAACACGGTTTACAGCGAAATTGTCGAGTAACTTTTGAGCTTCTTATCCTTGTATACACTCACTTTCATGAAACACTTCACCAACAGTGGCACAATCACCACGTTACCTACTGTTGTGCCCGCCACCGAATAATCGCGTAATGAGCACCATGGTGCGCGGAAACGATAAATTTTGATCGCGTAAGTTATTCCATCGGGGGTGACGATGTCATTTATATTGCATCTGAATAACGAGGCCGATTCAAGCAATATACGGGCTGTTTTACGACTTTGTGCATCATGTGAATGACGTCATACGACCACCATCTGCGCCCACAATATGCTGCGCAGTCTACGATTCATTGCCATCCTCTCAAGAAAAGTTGTTCAATGGCTTTGTTTTGGAAAAAGGGTAGGAAAAGTGTATTTATTGTCCAAATAGAGTGTGCAAGTTTGATTGACTAGTGTTCAAAATGCATGAAAATTGATCTTTCTGATGTTCGATTGGAATTGAAGGTGCTCCCAGCTTCAATGTCACAGCATAAAAAATCCGGAAGCTCTAAGGTTTTTCGCTTATTGTCATTTTTGATTCAAAAGAAAATTTACATTCACAAGCGATCCAATTCAAGAAAGCTGTTATTAAAATCGAGAAATTGTTTGTTTGGCGACAAGTTGAAGTCAACGTTTTTGAACCATCCAATTGCACGATGCGCAGCCTGCTGTAGCTAACCAATCGAAGATCTCTATAATATACAAAAACGTTCCGCGGGTCCGAATGATCGGTGAGAGAACACTAAGAAATGACTTCAATAGGTCACCAAATTACATGATTCGATCGCGATGAAGCTAGGAAAACAGTACAGTTCTTAGCTATATTAAACAATTACTTCAGGGTACGTCCGATTGTTTATTTATTTCATTGCTCGATGCAAGAATTAGCCGTATGCGCTGAAAGTTGCGATGAAGTGATAATTATCCTCCACGACAGAACCGAGTAAGAGATCAGCTCCCGTCACCCCCCCCCCTCCTTTTTCTAGGAATGTACAAAAATCTAACTACTACGTAAGAATATTTATCAATGATTCAAACAATATCACAAAAATACCTTTTTTATGAATACTTTACATGTGTTGTGGAGTCCGAAACTAGGGTATCATCTTGTATTCACTCCGCATAATAATTAGAAAATCATCTAATATACTGAGGCTTGGTGAAAATATTCTGTTCACATTGATTCAAAATTTATAATTATCGCGTTAGTTGTTTTCCATTTGCTAATGCATAATGTAATTGTTGATAATTTTTCTTGCACTGATAAGATTAACTTGGTATGGAGGGAAAATTGAAAAATGTCACAGGTGAAAATTGCGGGATATTAGTCGGAGATTTGTGATGATTAACGGATATCACCTAGTAATTTCTCAAGAAGTCGATATTTGCATAATTATCTCGCCTTCCGACTTCTTTTCGCCCTAGTGCACCATAAAAGTCCAAGGCCGAGAGATCATTCTTAGCCAGATTCCATTTTTTCTTCTTGAATCTACTCTGCTCGCCCTCGCTTAACAAAGTTCAGAGAACGACCATGGCTGATTCCGCCGTACATAACTCACAAAACTCATGAAATCTTGAAGGAGAGTAGAATGTGCTGAGAGGACTTCAGAGACCTATTCTTGAATATTTATTCATTGGCTCTGTTGAAAGTGAGATTTTTGCATCTGAACTGTTTCAGTAAATAAATGCGAGCTATTTCGGACGGCCCTTCAATTTCATTCTTCTTTGATATTCACACCCATTTTACAATAGTTTCAACAATGTAGAAGTCATCTTTATCTAATGCAAAAACTACATTTGACTGTTGTAGTCCAAGCGTCGTGTATTTGGAACATTTGCTTTTGAATTGTGTGAAAATCTGATCATTTCAAAGTTTTGATAAGTCTTTTGAACTATACAGCATAATGTTACGTATTTATTCAATGGTCTCCGACCACCCTGCACAACTGCGGAGAAGATGAAAGAGCTCTCTCTCTCTCGTCGGATGTTTCAACCCACGTACGCGAGCTTCATCAATATTGCTCACATAATAGGTATGTCAGCTCAAGATAGTGGTTTCTCTGTAATCTTACAGAGCTGAGTCTTGACACCCACGCGCTTGACAGTTTGCATGTCTCAAAATTGGCGGATAGTGGGTGAAATTGACCAATCAAAGTTCCATCAAGCTTTTCATTCAAACCATGTAATTTTAGTGAACCAATATTATGACAATAGAATAATGACTAAACAGAGCTGTCCGAATTTCATCATTTGATTTTGAGTCATCCTAGAATACCAAGATCTTTCGGTCAACTCATGGAAAATACTATCGTTGAATGGGCCAACTTTGTTAGGTGTTCTGTAATTTTTACCTCATTTTGCTCGTAATTAATAGATACCATTGTGATTTTTACTCTTATCTGAAAGCTCACAGTCTCGGCTTGTGATTGACGGCTGTGAAGATCCAATCGAATGTTTCTAGCCAGTAGCAATAAAAAAAGAGTGTTTCGAATATTTGATGAAACTGTACGTACTAATGATATCGATGTTGAATAATAGCAAAGGAGACTCTTTTGAGTGCATCAAAGTTACCCCAGTCCAGACAAAAACAGGGGGTTTTTCCGGTGTCTTGATGTTTCCACTTCCAGAAAGTGAAAATACTCCAATGTAACGGTGGTTTCATCAAGATCAAGGTCAACATGACCATACGGGTTGATGAAATAAAGCGCGATTAAGCGAGATTCGTCCAAGAAGTGTTCTTATTAGCTCAATTTTTAGGGCAAACATTTTTCACTTACGTAATCATTCAGAAATATCGATTATGAATAATTCAAAAGCTGCTAGAGATGCACCTGGTGGAAAAAAACATAGTTCACGCATGTATTAAACGACGAAAACTGGTTTTAGAGCTGTACGATCATTTGCCTCGGGAAGCGCTGCTCTGCAAATCTCTTTCTCGGGATGTAACAAACTCGCCCCATGTAACAAAGTTGCGCTATTTGACAGTATTGAAATTTCTTGATACGCCCTGGATGTCAGGTCCAGCTGAGGAGTTCTGCTGTCAACATTAGGTCTTCTGAATATCATTAGTCGAGATAGAAACGAACTTTGAAAATAACCATGTATCTGTAATTGATGAAAGAAGGGATGCATTATTTATCAGGACTCAAAGCAACATCAGATATTGACTACCTAGGCCATTCGCTAGTTTTTTGCTCAGTTCAGCAGACAGTTTTCTAGCTACCACCACAATCGCTGAAAATACATTGACATTGACAAAGAGCAATTCGAGATTTGAAAATTACATCGAGGTTGTTGTTTTGCATGCTTGAATACACGATCAATATACAAATTGAAGCCCAATCTATGTTGCTCGAGAGGCAATGACATGAATTCGACAGGGAGTTATACAGATGCCTATGTTAATGTTTGATCGCGATGTGCAAATGAGTATGGCGTGATTGTCAACTCGTAAATCAAGCGACTCTCCTGGGCATAGGGGCGCATTTCAATTACAGCGAGTGCGTCAATGAACTCTTGGATCACGACGAGAAGATCACGATCGCAGCGATGTCCAAGATCAAGGGCGCGAGCTGCCGCCCCCATTCGCGCATGCCTCTGTCGCAGAGCAGCCGAGCGCGAGATACGATTATCACCGAGGCATTGCAAGCGCCACATCGAGTGAGCTTTGAGAAACAGCACAACTAGCGCGTTCCTCTGCCAATACGTACAGGCACATTTATAATGCATGAGGTTCTTGGAGGCGCTGGGAATGCAGCAGACAACCACGGCGACTGTGGAACAAGATACTCAGGAATTTCAAGTCCCTTGTGAAAACGACCATTTTGTCGCCGCCATTTGTTGCTCAATTTGTTGAGGAATGAAGAGCTTCTCTATCGTTGTATTATGGTCTTTTGATACCTTGATATTAACTCCGATGCATAACAAGAGCTGCCACACAACAAATACATGCGCTCTCAATTGATAAATAAAAGAAACGAGACACTCAAGTTGGCATTATTTGGAGGTGGCCATAGATACCAGACTACCCTGACAATCAAAAAACTGTAAAGTATAATGTAATGGAAATCGTTTCATAGGCGCAATCAAATCATCTGCGGATGCCAGCTGTAAACGTAATTGAGAAAGTGCAATCATTTCAACGTTTCGCAAAAACTGATAGCATCTGAGGGAAAGTTTTCACAGATCAAACAGATTAACGACCATGAGAGGAAGAAGTACTCTCTAAATCAAGGATATGCAAAAGCCAGCAATGTGCGTAAATATATCGTGTTCCCCACAAAGACGTACTTGGTCTTAAAATAGCAGGAAAAAATGAAAGGGGAGCTCATGGCCTTTCATAACGAGAGCCAGTCTCTGCTGCTCCAACGTCAACTAAGGCATGCTAACAAAAGGACCCAAACTCCGTTTAGATCACGCAAAATATTGCGATAGAAGCATCATTTCCGAATCACTTTCTCTTCCTCCAGCCAGGCTCAAAGCAATATCCTTCGCCACTGGAGAATGATCATCTCACAAGGATTGTGGAGCGACCAAAAGAAGTTCTATTGCTGCAATGATGATTATTTTATGAGCAAAAAGAGTCTGGGCCAATCACGCTTATTGCAACAATCAGTAAATTAGGCGATGGATGGTGATTGCATCCTCACTGCCACTCTGAGCATGGCAACTCACTCACAGTCGAGTATGGGATTAATACAATGCACTTTCGCGAAGACAGTCGTCGTCACTACGCGTGTGAGCTTTTGACAAGTAAGGGAAATTTCACAATAAATATATATATAATATAGAGTATAGGCTATAGAGTAAATTCATATTATGAGACTAGTCATTTTATTCCAGGTTTGTCATCGACCTTTCTGGTGAAAGAGGGAACTAATATCTCTGGGTGCAACGGTGCTTGGAGCGCACTCGTCAAGTAGGAAAATTTTTGCAACGTCTCGAATCGTTCGAGGGCAAACAGCTGCACTAATACCTCTCAGCTACGGCTGATCGAAAGCATGTTTTTAGCAATTCTAGGTTAACGGTTGAGGGAAATGAGCGATTCCCGATCGACTTGATCGCTCATAATATCACGTGACGGCTTCACTGCCTTGCGGCCACATCTGAAATTCATAAGGTGGTCATTCCGCAATCGTTGATAAGGTGCACTTAGGTAGTTTCACGAGGGTACTCGAACTAGTATAGAAGAGTTAACCGGATACAAGAATAAACTGGATACTGAATTTCGTACATAGGATCGAGCGCTTTTGTCATAGAAGTTGATAACTGGTCGACTCTAAGACTTCAATAATGATGCGCTAGATTGAGCTTGAAAAAAAGCTCAAAAAAAGGTTAACTCATTCTAAGTTCTTGGGTAAATCATCATCAAATTCTCAGTATCGCAATCACCCGATACAGAGGTCCAAGCGTAAAAAGATTCTGAAATGCTGGTCAATACAATGTAAGATGACTTTCATCTTTAGTATTGTACTCCATTGAAACATGAATTGTACATCAGATGATCGATGGCTGTTTCCTCTGAATGAATGATTCTTTGGATTGGCGATTCAAAGAACCAAAGAATGCAACCAATTCAAGTTGAGAAGCTGTCTAGATGATTCAACTCCGAGGAATTTTATTAATACCCCACCTCGAAATTCTCATTCAAATCAACCTGATTCTCGAGACGTTATCTCGAAAAAATGTTTTCAAAAGGGATGATTAATTTGCGTTCAAGTAAAAGCCAGAGTTTAGTCCCTTGAATCTGAGTCATTTGAATGTAGCAATCCCTCTTCTCTATTTACAATCATCAAATCAATACGACGATCATAAAATAAAACAAAGTGGATATTCAGAGAGATTGTTGCGAAAAAACTCATTTTTCAATGACCTTTATTACCGAGAAAGAGGAATTGATTCCACTCAGAAATCCGTTATGGATTGCCCGATTGAAATATCCGATTCGGATAAAACTCCACCATATTAAACTTTAACAGGTACGCATACTTCCTTGCTTGCTTGGTGCTCTCAATCTTAAAAGGCTCTTGAAGTGCCTTTGGCAATGTGCGAACCACTTCGATAATTGCAGATCCAGTGTATGGGGATCACGCCTGAAGACCATTACGGTATCTGGTAAGGCAAGTTTTCCTTTCAATGCCATAAAAGGTGAAATTTGTGCAAGCCGAGAGAAAAAGAGGATAAATATATACATATATACTGAATATATATTCAGATGATCCGATGCTGTTCTCAAATTTTACGAAAACTTGAATGGTTCTCATTTTTTGCACTTTACTCGATCCAACAAGTGCATGTATCCTGCCATTAACATCGCAGTAGGCAAACATACATCATTGCGACTGTTGCATTATGCAAGCAACTTTGACTGACTTTATCACTTTCCCGATACGAATCCACGTCGCCCATATGTTCGCGAGAACAAGAATTTGTAGAGGAATGTTCATTAGTCTCGGATGATGAATAATGCGGCTTCATTTCGAAAACCACTGGGGATCAAGCATTGAATTTAGTCAACGAGAATTCTACACCAGAATATAGTACACCTGTTATTTAATGGTTAGATGGTTGAAAATTTTCTGAGCAATGACAAAGGTTAAATAAAAATGTACTGGACCTTCAGTCGGCATTTAATAAGAAACTTTCTTCTGAGCTGATACATGCCCGTATGAAATGATATGTGTAGTGAGGCAGTCATTAGAGGAATCGACTGAACTCACGGGTCGTAAAAATTTCTATGCGTCATTTTTTTCAAGATTGATTGGAAATTCCAGAGGATTGGTGGCAGTATTTCATACGCCTGAACACGTTGCTCCCAAGCTATCGCATCTAAGAGTCATGATTTTTCCGATTTTGACGGACAAGGAAAAACGCACAATTTTATAGCCATCTCAATCAAATGTAAAACTGGAAAACACCCAATAACTGACGCTAGAGTAATGAGTTCACGCAATAAAAAATGAATCGATATCAGTGATCAAAGAGCACGCGTCCGATGTGGGCGGTTTTTCAAAGCGAATGCGATTGCTATTACGCCGAGTTAAATTCTCATAAAATTCAATCAAAAATTATAAACATTGGTGCGGTGGTCGATGATTCATGTTCTGTCTAGATCTGTTGGTCGATGAAGCAGCGACTCATTTTCGAAGCACGGAAGTGTAGTATCGCGTGAATCACATGTATGCGATTGAACTAACCGAGAAAGACACCGTTATCAGGTCACATAGGTATACGCTCTCTTCAAGAAATTGTCGAGTTTGCTCAAATTACGAGGGAAATCGTTGGGTTCATTCAGATGCATCAGACGAGATACGTCGAAATCATTTCCAGAAAAAATCCGACCCAGCATCCCGCAAAGGTTCGCGCAAATCCGGCGGATTGTGGATCGCAGTGGTACTAAAGCTCAGCGCGGCGCGACGCAATCCGAGACGCGATCAGGGCCGGGGCATGCAGAGAGCGAGGGCAGAGACGTGTGGGTTAACAATGAGCGCGGGAGGATCGTATCTTGGGTTGCCTCGTGGGAGGGAGGCGTGAAACTCGAGCCCGGGACATTCCGCAGCTGCAGCTCGTGAAAATGTGCAGATTCGCGCAATCGCGAAAAAGAGCAGCGCGTGTTTACGCGCGAGCGATGCGCGACTATTCCGCGCAGTTAGATGGCCCTGGGCAGCCACCCATCGTTTCAAACGGATCGGTTTTCTGCAGACGCGCTGAATAGTGCGATTGCGTTCACGCCTCCCTTGCAATCAAGTTGGGCTAATTTCCCGTTGCGCATTACGATGCCGACGTTTACCGCGCGAACAGGCCACGGCTTGGGACAGCTGGTAAATTATGGTTTCTAGGTTTCAATATTCAAATTTCCAGCAGTCGTCTTCAATGACAAAGATGAATATGGATAACTTTGGCAAATTTAATATTGATCCATTCTGGATGACAAATACCTCCAATTGGATAAAATTCCTTGGCGGAAAAGCCTTTTCTTCTCACTTTGCTGGAATGTGTTCTTATTTTTTTATGATACTTGGACCACTGCAAGAACTATATCTTCAGGACTGAGCAACGGCAGTAGATTTTTGTTTCGGGTTGGCGATTGGAAAAATTTTCAAAATTCTTAGAGAGTACGTAACGAATAACATCCAACGAATATCGACAAAATGTGGCGATTCGTATCTCTCAAAAGATAATCAGACGCATCAAGATTGAGAGAGGAAAAAAACCATCAAGATGAGGGACCAGCGAGCTGACGGAGCTGCAGGCGACAATGAACCCACCGAGAGGCGTGCTTGGTCGATCGAGCACGAGCGCCAAGCACCTATCCTAGACTAAATGCAGCGACGACGACGGTATACCGCGTCTCGTATAAAATTAGCGCGTCTCGGGCGACGAATGCACCTCGCGCTCGCACACATAACGGTTCGCTCGCGCCATGCACACAACCCACGTCCGAGGGGGGAAATAGCCGAGCGGTGGTGGCGGCGACGGATGCACACACGTTCGAAGCGCCGGCAGACGATCGGCAGGCCGCAATTAGCGATCGGTGGGGAGCGCCCGGCGCTGCTGCTAATTAGACTGCCACCGCGGCGCGCCGGGTTGGCTCATTACGCGCCGGAGAGAGCCGATTCGGCCGGGGCGATCGACGACAGGGCCCAGGAACGCGGCAGCGATCGTCTAGGGATCGGCACGCCTCGGCGCTTGCGCTCCTCCTGAAAAAGTATTCGCGCGCGTACTACGTGAGTTACGAGCTGTTCCGAGCTGTGGGCCCACGTGTGCAGCACCGAATTCCCCGCTCCGCGCGAAACTCGAGCCGCGAAACGCAAAACTCGTTTCTGCCGCCGCGTGCCGAGCCGATGCGGCTCTCTGCGCTCTCGTCCTTTTGGCTGGCCTTGGCTTTGCCCCGATGTGTAAAAATGCCGCGGCAACCCTGAGCCCGGAGTGTCATCCTCCTCTCCCAGAACAGCCGGCGCAAGCATAGCTTTGTCTTACGTACGGGCTGTAAAGAGTTGCCGCGCGACTTTATTAGAGCGCGAATCGAATTTGAATGTCGGCGCTGATACACGTTAACTCCAATTTTCAGGGAAGCCGCGAAGAGAGATATGGATGCCAGACGCGCGTGACTCATGCGCGAATTTGGGATCTGTCACGTGCTCGACCAAAGAGCAAAGTGTCGTTTTTCTGCGTAATGAAGATCTAAGACAGTATGATCAATTTTTCGATTGTTCAATAAAAAATCAAATGACACGGGGCGCGCGATTGCACATTCAGGTACGATCGTAAGCATTCTCGGGACAATTTGATATTCAGTGATTCAATTTTCGCCGACGACGCGCAAAAGTAATATCTCCATCTCTCTCACTCGAGGCGAGTGCGCAATCGCGAGATGCATATTCGATCAGCAGCAATTATTCAAAACGGCAGCGTGTACCGTTGCTCCATGTACAAAGCAAAGTCCAATTTAATCATAGTAAGTGATAGGCTCTCGTGCCTTTTCTGCTGATTCGATGTGCAGAGCCCGCAGCGCAACTCGAGCTAGCATCTGGCCGATCTGATAGCTTTCGATCGTAATCGTTCGATTCCGTCCCGTTGCGAATCGCTCGTTCACCGGGGCGGCAGTTGCTATTTCCGCGGGCTAATTTTGTTGTTGGGGATACATCAGGCAGCGGCAGCAGCTGCGGCCCATACGCGTTTATAAGCAATTGCAAATCCGCCCGATCGCGTCACGCTCGGGCCGCGAGGCGCGATTCTGGTGGCGGCGCTGCTGTTGTTTATTCTCGACGAGATATTCTCTCGCGCACGCGGCGACCCCGATTCCGAATTTGGGCCAGCGACAACGCCCGACTCGTATAATGCATCGCCGGCGATTCCTCCTGCCGTTCTCCCTCTTTTCCTCCCTTTCACGCCTCTTTTCAATTGGCCCGCGCGAATATATGCAAACTCAGAAGTCACGTGCTTTTTTTCTCATACGAGATGAGTGTAGACGTAACAATGATACGACTCTCACCTGCTGACTCAGCGCAGACATCTCGCGGCTTGGTTTAAGACGTTGATACGTACGTGGATAATTTGAATCCACGTATAACCTCTAAAAATTGTAGGGAAATTTTCAAATTTGGAGAAATTTTGGGAGATCGTCAAAAATGTTCTCTTGAATCAATCAAATTAATGCATTCGCAATCTACCCCGAACTTTCAAGTTCATTACGTTTTACCTGCTGGACCTTTTTGAGTTTTTTAAAATTTGAAAACATCTGAGATTGTCCAAATTGTACATTATTCATTCTACAGGCTACAAAGATTTCTAAACTATTCGACCAATTTCTGAAATTTCAACATCTCATTTGCTATTAGCTGTAATATGTAGCCATGTGTGTTAGGCGACAATTTTATCCGTCCATTTCTCTTTCATTTTCTGGTATATGTCAAAATTTGACTCTATTTAGTCCTTCAACGTAACTTTTCTAAATTTATTCTTCCAAGTTCAAACATGGGAATATTAAATTTACCAATCTTCTCCATTGTCCATTTCAAAATTATTACAGTCTTTCTTCTTTGCATTTCATCATTCCATCTGGAAGGAATTTTAGTGCGGGGCCCTTCACTTTCTGCGTGTCTGACCAACTCGACTTTTTCTACTGAATTCATCTCAAAACTCGAAAATTCAAAAAAGAACTCTAGAGGACATTTCTAGAATTGAGTAGCTGTAGTGCCTCTGAGACATTTGGTGTGATTTTAGTTCGGGCAGCGTGGATACGGCAGACACTGTCAAACTCTGAGGGGAGCTTGGCGTATTCCAACTCCCACAGAATACTTACTACTAGAAATCAGGAAGGTAACACAAAAATTTCGCGAATCATGGCCGTGGGTACTGTAATACTTGCTCATATGCCAGAGTTTCATTTCAAAATCACCAAAATGCTAATTGCAGCCACGGAACCACACCAAGGCGTCGACGACTGACGATCTCGCGGCAGCGGAGGCTGCTAAAAAAGGCGTGAGCTTTCTTACTCTCCTCGCGAGGAAGCCATAGGAGAGAAATGCTAGCTGTAGCATTATCTCTATGGGCAATCGTCGTCGCGTACGCGTATATGCATGTGGGTCATAAACAAACGGGCGGCCCGCGCGCGACAATACCTCTTTGTGCGCCTCGCCCACGTCCCGGCCTCGCAGCTCTGTTTTGAATATCGCGCGCCCCCGTGCGCGAGCAATATACATACCCGCAGTCCGTACTCGCAACGATCCTCTCATTGCTGCAGTCATTGTAAAATTCGCACGAGCAAAATGCTGCAGAAAAGCCGCAGATAAGAGGAAGAGAGAGCCGGTGTATCGCGTTACTGTGC
>JAPYYZ010001031.1:0-18387 GCA_030522705.1 Eretmocerus eremicus
ACCACGTTTGAAAAGTACAGCTAGTCTGTACGAACGGATGAGTGAAAGGAATAAGAAGAGAGAGAGAGAGAGAAGATCCGTTCACGAGTTTGATGTACTGTAGTATATTGCGCTTCAAAAGTACAGCTAGTCTACACGAACGAAAGGAATAACGTTCAATATATATCAAAATTGAAGTTCGTTTCGCTCGGCCTGATCGCGCACTCCGCGCAGTTACCCTGGGTTCCTGGCTACGAGAGGGGGGGATACCAGGCTTCGCGGGGAGAATGTTCACCAGGTCGCCGTCGATGGGGTTACCCTGGAGCGGGTACGAGGAAATCCGCGAGGGAAATTCGCGAGGAGAATGTCCTCCGGAGAGGTTCCCGTCGATGGGTTTACCCTGGAGTGGCTACAGGGAAATCCGCGAGAGAAATTCGCGAGGAAAATGTCCTCCGAAGTGGTCTTCATCGATGGGGTTACCCTAGACCGGCTACAGGGAAATCCGCGAGGGAGATTCGCGAGGAAAATGTCCTCCGGAGTGGTTCCCGTCGATGAGGTTACCCTGGAGCGGCTACAGGGAAATCCGCGAGGGAAATTCGCGAGAAAAATGTCCTCCGGAGTGGTCCCCGTCGATGAGGTTACCCTGGAGCGGCTACAGGGAAATCCGCGAGGGAAATTCGCGAGGAAAATGTCCTCCGGAGTGGTTCAGATCCCCCATAGATCTACTACTCGTTAGTTTGTGTCTAGACAGTTCTTCTAGCTGAGTCCCCTAACTTCGGGGTTGGATGAAGCCGTGACTTGTGAGTCTACGGAGGTGCTTCGGGATCGAGGTCTCTTGAAGAGATTCAGGGATACGCAGCAAGTTTGCGGATCCATCCTCGCTGTAGGCTCGTTTGGTTCGGACGCGTCTTCAGAACTTTCCGAGTCGGATCCGAAGATTTGTCGGAGAAGTGTCGGTAAATTCTCAGCTGAGGTCGCCGACGGGGTAGTGGGATTCATTTCTGGGTACTTTTCCATCGGAGTGTTTCTTAAAGGTTCATCCTCGCCTTGGGTTTCAACATCGATTTTTGATACGAGCGGGGAGGTCTCGCATTGGGTGTCATCGGTGGAATGTGGGGCGAGACTCACCTTAGTAATTGGTTGAACAGCTTGTTCCGGTTGTGGTTCAGGGTCCAGGGATTGGGTCGAGTCGCATTCAGGTAATTGCGGAGGGCTAAGGCTCGCGGGGTTGTTGCTGGATGTTGCGGAACCTTGTGGTCGGTGTCACTGCTACGCCCTTCCGCTCTGATTTTTGAAAGCTCGTCAAGGTCTGGGGCGGGGCTGTCGTGGATGGCGAGGGCTTGGTTTGTGTTGTTTTCATGCCTGTACGGATGAGTAAGATATGTCTAAGACCTCCGCTGTGAAATCGGCCGCAGTTGTAGGTTAGGGTCTTCCAGCCACACTTGAGCTTCCACCACGTCAATGGGTCGAAATAATTCGGGAGACGCGACTCGTGGAATCTCTTCCAGCGCGATGACCGTGACTAGTGTGATTGTCTTTATGATTAGATATAAAGCAAAAAAACGGTCTCCTGCGAGAGAAAGGCCTCGATAATGGGCAATTTCTCAGGCAATTATGACAGCTTATGTCAAAGCACGACTGATCGACGTAGTAACCAGTTCCATCATACTTGAGCATGAACCTGAAGAACGAATCAGTGCTCAAGTTTCGCACGTGTAAATGAGATCAGACTCAGATTCCATGTCAATATTTGTGAATGTATCCGGGGCCAGCGTTGTCCTGGACCTTACGTATGGAATTTGTATTCCCCTATGTCCCAACATATTACTCATACTTATGGTTCCAAAGGCGGGAGAGTATGCCTCATGGTTCATTCTGGAGCTGACTCGTCAAGGGCACGCCACAGTGTAACTTCATTCTGATGGTGAGTGCCTAACATGTCTACCAGAGATTGTTGGTAGGAGAGGAGTCTGAGATAGGACTCTCTCATCTGATGCCATCTTACAGCATCAATCCACACAGTGTGTATTTCATCTATTTCAGTCCTATTCGAGCCACGTGTACTCACAAGTTCTTGTCGTAGGTTAATTGATGCCTATGATTCCAGAAGCGACTAGAGATTAGCACTCTCTACATTGGATTGCTAGCACGTAACTGATTGGAGCCTCTTTGCAAACGTTACAGTTCTTGGAAGGATATCTTTTGAAGAATGCGTCTTCAAATGGCACACGTCGATAATGTCCTGGCAACAAATTGCCTGAGAGTCGCACTCAGCATCCGATGACACAACTTTGCCTGCGATAGGCTTTGCCGAGGCTCTCGCTCTTTCTATCGAGTGCTCATGATCTCTTCAGCATACAGGGTTTTTCCTAGCTTCATGAGTTCCATCACTTTATCCTCGCGTACATCCACAAATCCTCTACTCCCAATCGTCTTCACTAATTTGTAGATGTGTCTGATGACTACTCTCACAGGTGGGTGAAGACCAGGTCAATTTCTTTCAACCATCTCTCGCAATGGCTCGCTCCAGCTTGCATTCAATAATGGAAATTCCATCTTTGCCCATGATTTTGCAGCATAGGTTAGATATAAAGTGTCCAGAAGACGTGTTCTGGATTTATTCTAGAATAATTCATACATTCGAATGAGGATTCCAGTGAGGATTCATATTTGAGTATCTGAGGAAAACTCTGAGTCGAAACCCAAGTACGGGGGCACGCCGCATTTGAGGGGACCGCGGATACCAAATTCTGCAAATACTGAGACCGCAAATACCAGGCGCTGCCGGTAGCGAACCTCGCTGAATATCTCGGCAGTGTGATAACAGATGGGTCTTACAGCAAATCTAATTACGTGGGGATGATTGGATGAAACATTCCTGGAGAAGAACACAAAATTCGACGTGCGTTTACGAGATATGATCGCTGTTTTCATTTACAGGCATTGCTTCATGGACAAGTTAACAGAGTATGACGGTAAAAGTGATATCTGACCTATGATTGGAAAGAAGATGTTTTCAGGGATAATTCTGTCCGGCTTGAGGGAATCGGATGCTTTGGTCTACTGATAGGAATTCTATCACTCTTGCGCAGGCATCTCGTTCTCTCTCTGACCGAGTGAACCACCTTAATTGCGGAAGTGTTCTGGACTGTCAGATACAAATATGTGTGCTAGCTGATTCGGATGGCAGGAAAAAGATATTCACAAACACCTTCCGCGGTTTCAATGCCGAGTGATGCGAGCTCCTTCTGGTGAGCCTACCGATAGATCTATCAAGGACGAACCGATCCTCCACGCTACCCATGAGTTTCCGGACAGGTGTGAATATTGGAAAAGCTTACGACTCAACGATACCCACAGCTTTGTCTTTCTCCTAGTGAGAGTGCGGTCCACCCGCTCGACGAGACAGCGGCACCCTTAGACCTCGCACAGGATTCTTGATTGCACTACCTGACTATAAGGCCGGGTGCGCCGATTTTCTTGTGCACGCGCCTCGGGCCGTGTTTATAGTTTGGCCGGCGGTTTTGGCGGGCTTGAGCACAATGCGCGTTTTCTCGGGTACATCTCGGAGGTCACACGGTTGTTTGGGGTGGGGATCGTCACCGTACCCGAAGGTTTCTTAGCTCCCGGGGTCTCGGCTACGCACCGCCCTGACGTGTACGACGTAAGTTATTCTGTATGCCGGATGTTAGTTCTCGGGGACGGTGTTCTTCATTGCTTCTCCGCGTCATGTAACAGTATCCGTCACTGTCATAGTGTATGAGAATTCTGGACATGATAAAGAATTCAGGCCTCTAACTTGGGAGTTATGTAGAACTATTCGTTTGGAACTCGAACAAACCTGAACTCAAGCAATATTTCCCTGAGAAGATCTCAAGGAAAACTGATCCCGAGTACCAATAGTCTCTAATTTTCAATAAAACTCTGACGAACCTCAATCGAAATTGATCTCGAGTATATTGTCTATCTGGTTTTAAAAACTTCGACGAACCTCTAGCAAAACTGGTCCCGAGCACAATTCGATGACGGGAAAAACTGATCCCGAAAATTATATAAATCAGACCTCGAGCCGAACTGATCCCGAGTATGATTTTATCATCTGACTTTACTCTTACTTTCATGTTAGAGGCCCTTCGTGCCTCGACTCTGGTGAAACTGCAGCGCTCGTATATTCTCGTTGGCCCCGGCTACCTCAGAGAGATTGATTGATTGATATCTTTATTTAGCCTTGGGGTATAAGCCTATCTGGCAATATTAGTGTACAAAGCGAGTTACAAATTGAAATCTAGGAATGAATTGATACAGAATGGATGAATACATATTGAATACAAGTTCTAGAAGAGAGCAATCATCAAAGGCCATAACGTTGATTTTGCTGTATGCGGAGCATATTTACGCAGTGCACAAGGAGATTACAACGTAAAATCTAAGATCTAAAAACTGGCAACTAGCAATTGTTTGCCGAGCCAGTCCAATCGGTCTAGCTCAAATAAGTGCTTGAGTAAGTCATTCTTGAATGGATTCAATTTCGAGCTGTCAAATGTCAGAAGTGGGAGAGTATTCGATAGATTGGTTGCCGTTATTTAGAATGGGTTTTCCTCAGCTTGAGTACGGGGAGGTTTGGAGTGAAAAAGATTTTCCTTGCCACAACGACGACTGCGACGTGAATCGAGATTACCGGCAATATGGAACCACGACGAGAGAAAGTGAGGATGATTCCTCGAGACAACGTTGAATGTTTGCGTTTCACAAAAATATTCGCGGCGCCGCACCTCGGACAGCCATCCAGGAGCCTATTTGCATAGAAGTACACGCTCTCTGTGTGAGATCGAGCGATGCACGAATCAAATACAGGCATTAAGGGCTCGATGGAGTTTGAGATTTCGAGTCATATTGAGAGATTTATAGTTCACACATGCATGGTCGAATATAGGGAAGATAAGAGTCTCTATAAGTTACTCACGCAGTTCGATGGTCAGTGCATGGCGATAATAATTCAGCCCATATAAAGCATATTGAATTTTGCGGACTGTGAAGTCAACTTGTACATCCCAATCAAGCGTGGGAGTCAGCTAGATTCCTGAGTTATGGACAAGGTTAGCATAGGATAGTTCAAAACCGTTGAGATTGATTTTGGGGTGGGTGAGTGAATCGAATCGCAATATGCATTGGAGCCTAACTGAGAGCATAACTTGTGTTTTTTTCTCTAATTGAGTCTCAGGCCATTTCCAAGTGCCAAGTTTCTGACTGACAAGGGAGCACCACACCCTTCGGGTCGCCAAACCTGACCAAAATTTTTCTACAGGCTTGTACTACCTAGAATATGGAGAATCCCAAGTATTGCTGACAAATGCGTACTCTGAACTGAGTTAGAAAATGATCGAGTATCCCATTTTCCATGAGTTTTGGCTATTTTCACCCATAATAGGCTTCTATCCTATCATCAGTTGATCTCGTTCCACCAAACTCCCCATTGGTGCTGCGGACCTTCCTCCTTATAGAATACATAGAATTTGATTGATCCAGAACTAGAGGATATCGCCTCCAATACCTCTGTCCAGCGATCATCTTGAATCCAGAACATTGCCAATGGAAACTTACTTTGACGTCAATCAATATTCCAACTCACCCTTGGGAATGACCTGCATACTTCATCAATCGGCATGATAATAGACAAATTGGCCCTTAATATATCATATGATGATCTGCCAACGACATTGTAACAACAGAATTCAGCATACTATTAGAAACTGGAATTTAAAGCCGGAAATGTTCATGAAAACTCACCGCAGCAATCTCTCACAAATCTCGCACTTGTGTTGACACTATATGGACTGACATCCCATTTCTGGGAGTATATACACAGCCGGTGACTTATTTCTTGTATATATCCTCATTGCATGATCATAGGTTCTACTAGTCTGGGGCAGGAACAGATTCGGAATCCAAATCAGAGTTGGGATCTTCAACTGAATTGATGTAACGGGTAAGATAGGCAATGGGCCGAATTTCTGGGCTCCCATCGCTTGTTCTCACTGCTTGGCTTAATTCTCACAGATTCTTGGGTTCTAATGATGGGAAAAACTGTAGGAGGAAGTCATTACCTCTTTCATTCATTAATTCTATCAATCTTGGATGATCATGCTGAAACCTGAAACACGAAGATAGAAATCCGCACAAAGTATCTGAAGCCTTAGTACAACGGAATTCATCAAGCTTTCAGGATAAGATATTGTCAATACTCATCTGAATATGAACATAGAAGATGTTAGTTTCAATACTTGTGATAAGTGAAATTGCTGTCAAGTACTGATTCGGCAATATCTGACAGCAGCTGGTGAGCCTGTCTAGCTGTACCTCATGAAAGTTGTGGGGAAAGAGTGATCGGGAAAAGTCTTTAAAGAATTCACAATAATAGAACTGGACTTGCTCAACCTGACGCCGTTGACAATGATAATTGCCCACCCACCTGTTTTTCATGAATAAACAATCACCTTTCGCCACCTCAAACTGGCTGTATCTTCGCAGGAAAGTCTGCTCAGGCTCCCTATCTTATTCTACCTGATTGCTCACCCTCTATTCATGGATGCTAAACCCTCAACATTGACTGAATATCATCCATTCGATTATAACGTTGAAATACAGTATTTGACCTTTGTTTCTCTGAACGCATGCGCAGTGCGTCTCGCACAGCCTTACAGAAGTTGAATACCATTTTTAACATTATCATGAGAATGCATGATATCTGGTCGATTCTGAGGGTTGAGCATTCATAAGTAGAGGGTGAGCAATCAGGTAGAATAAGATAGGGAGCCTGAGCAGACTTTCCTGCAAGGATACAGCCAGTTTGAGGTAGCAGGGGGTGATCGTTTATTCATGAAAAACAGGTGGGTGGGCGATTATTATTGACAACGGCGTTAGGTTGAGCAACTCTAGTTCTATTATTGTGAATTTCTTCAAGACTTTTCCCAATCACTCTTTTCCCACAATTGTCATAAGGTACAGCTAGACAGGCTCACCAGCTGCTGTCAGATATTGCCGAGTCGGTACTTGACAGCAACTGTACTTATCACAAGTATTGAAACCAACATCTCCTATGTTTATATTCAGATGAGTATTGACAATATCTTATCCTGAAAGCTTGATGTATCCCGTTGTACTAGGGCTTCAGATACTCTGTGTGGATTCCTATTTTTGTGTTCCAGGTTTCAGCATGATCATCCAAGATTGGTAGAGTTAATGAACGAAAGAGGTAATTACTCCCCTCTACAGTTTCCCCATCATCAAAACCCAAGAATCTGTGAGAGTTAAGCCGAGCATTGAGGACAAGCGATGGGAGCCCAGAAATGTGGCCCATTGCCCATCTTACCCGTTACATCAATTCAGTTCAAGATCTCAACTCTGATTTGGATTCCGAATCTGTTCCTGCGCCAGACTAGTGGAACCTATGATGATGCAATGAGAATATATACAAGACGTCATTTTCGAAAAAGTGCATCATGTGGGATGATATCAAATGCCTAAGAAAAATCGAATAAAATCAGCAGTGTCAGCTTGCGATCTTGAATTGCCTGTATGATGTCTTCACAAATGCCGAGGAGTGCAGTCTGAGTACTGTGTCCAGATCGAAAACTAGCTCGACGCGGACTGATGAGTGAGTGCTCGTCGAAATGTTTCACGATTTGATCATGAACAAGACGTTCGAGGATTTTGGAAGTTTCGCACAATTTCGCGATCGGACGCGTGTCGGACTGTGTGAGGGGACTCCGTATCTCACTCAATGGCATGAGTAGCGTCTTCTTCTACACATCCGGGAAATGAGGTTGCTCTGAAGAGGCATTGAAGATGCGGTTTGAGAGTGAAGTGTGTGCTGGAAGACTTTCTTGTAATACTTCAATCGAGATGTCATCAATACCGCTAGTACGTGAGCTTGCCCGCGCAATAGCTACATTTACGTCAGTGGGAAGAATTTTTGAGGGAGGGAATTCTTCATTCATAGCTGGATTAGAGGGTAACTCGAGAATATTCTTGAAAGCCATCACAGATACTGGTCTGGAGCGATTAGAGAAGGAGGCGTAGCAAGAATTGAGATTTTCAGGGCTGGAATATTGCAGAGGAGAGGGATGAGTGGGTGACGATCTACCCAAGTTACGGAGAGTGCTCAATTCCTCTTCGATATCAGACGTTGTTTTCAATTTATGGGCAAAGTATGAGTTCTTTGCTGAAACTTGATTGCGCAGATGTTTGAAACCCGAGTACTCCTCTGGCTAACCGGATTGGTTTGCTGAGTGCCAGGCTTTGTCGCGATCTTCCATGAGAGATCGTATTCCGGGCGTTACCTATGGCTTCCGCTTGGATGAAATGGTAAATGTTTCAAGTGGTCAAAGAGTATCAAGTGAGAGGAAGAGGTTTTCATCGAGGACACGGATTGCATTGGGTAACTCTGACGCAGACAAAATGGACTCATTATTGGAATTCAGACAGGCAATATTTTCTCGCACAAGTTGGGTGAAAACAGACTTTTCCAATCTCTAGTTACCAATTCAGTTACTATCTGAGAAGCTCCTGGCGATACAAAATATTTGTGAGTCAAAGTGATAAGATCGTATCCGGCAATGAGCGGGCAGTTCGATTTACTGTAACTTCCCACTAGATTTGCAGAGTTTACAATAGAGAGATCTATCCATGTATCGACTATAGTCGCTCTAGTGCGAGTATGATGAGTAGCTTAGGAGGGAACTAAGTGAAGCGAGAACTCATCAATACGTTTTTGCAAAAAAATTGCTTCCGGATCATGGCTCAGCATGTTACAGTTGAAGTCCCCCGTTATTATGACATTACTGTAGAGAGGTGAGAAATTCGATATATCATCAAACAATTCATGAGGATAGAGGCCTCCTGGTCGCCGATAGATGACAGAAAACAAGGGCGTGTTCATCGAAATTTTCATTCTCAAAATCATGAATTCAGAGAAGTTCTCAAAGACTTCTTTCGAGGTGAACAATACTCTTACTCAGAGCTGCTCGTGTACATAGACTCCAACTCCACCACCATCTTTGCCCGTACCGTCGATCCGGGAGGAACAATGATTCTCGATGCTGAAAAATGAGTCGGGATGTTCAGGTTCAAAAAATGATTCTGTAATCGCAAGCGAATCAGGCTGTGTCTTACAAACATGGCGGCGTATGAGTTCTATGTGCGACTCTAACCTATTTGCATTCACGTGACTACCTGAAATGAGTTTTTTTGATGGAGAATTCGAGGCAAATCCCAGACACCGTCTTTCCACGAGCCGAGAGCGAGGTACAAGCTGCAATAATCCAAATTCATGAGAGGTTTCGATAGGACTAGAGGTCTTCGTCTCCAGCATGTAAACATCAGGGTCTTGAACATAAGCTCTGAAATGATTGAGCGTTTCCCGTGCGGTATTGGTTTTTTGCCAAAGATCGTATGCCGGTTGAGGCCACATTCCTTTTATGAATATCGATGCTTCTCCGCCTGCACCGAATACTGCACGAGACTCGAGTGTTCTCAGAGCTGCTCTTTTTGAAACGAAGACATCTCAAATAGTTGGCGAGTACATGAGGATGGCTATGGATCGATATTTGGGTAAGATAACATTTGAGCTATCATTTGCCTGTGCATTTGATGCTTGAGTAGAGCTAGACTGAGCTTGTAGCGCTTTGATCATCTCACGAGCATCAAGGGTGGAGGAAGTCAAATGCGGCAAATCTAATGTAACAGCAAGGTGTTCAGTTATGACGCGAGGGCTCAAAGTTACTTCGTGAGGAAAGCCAGTTATTGTGAACTCACTCTTCAAGGACTTTTCGAGGTTTGAGATCTCAACTCGCAATGCGCTGATTTGATCGGTGTTTGCTACAATCTTCCGATCATGACTGTCAATTTTGGAGATTTTGTCTTCGATGTCAGTGAAGCGAGTTGATGACGAAGCTATTGCTTCTTCCTGATCTTTGCAAGAGTCTCAGAACTTGCCGAATTATTCTGAGAATCACGAGGGAGCATCAAAGTAATCCATGACGCGAGCTACTTTGCCAGATGGCGGTGGAGGAGGGGTGATTCGACGCTCATTGCTCGATTTATTTGTTACCGGTGTCGAAGTTCTTTCAGAAGCGGGTAGATTAAGAGTGTCGCTCGTCACTTCTCGCGATGAATTCTGACAGCATACAGAAATATTTGACGTTAAGAGGAGTGACTCGTCGATACAATCGCGATGGAAGACAGAGCTGAGATCGTCGAAAGCTAGTGGACGTGCTTTTTCAGATAACACACGTCGACATTTTGAACATCGAGGCCTGGTTGTACTCATATCTCATCGTTACTTTCGACATGCCGATTACAGAAGGTCTGAGAGAGAGATAGAGAGAGTTAATCGTTGCGACATCTACTGGTTACGAAGTTAAACCCTTGGAAACGATGTGTGGTCTGTATATCGTGAGTTTACCTATCGAGTTACTAGGTTACTTTATACCCGCCTGAAAACGGGCGCCCGCTGTGGCGGCCATATATTTTGGTCGGAGATCTCTCCCGCCGTAGCGCTCGCCGCCAAGAAAAATTTTCTGTATGTAAAGATGCGCATCAACAATCGCGCCATTAATTAGGCGTGAGAAGTACGTATACTTCTTGGACATGCATCACTATCATACAGAAGGCATAGCCAGTTGAGGAAACTCCCCGGACTCACCGGTGCCACAAAGTTGGCGCCTCGTCGTTCTCTCCAGATGCTGGTCCTTTCGCAATGTTGCTTCTCGCAATGAATGCTGCGTCAGGTCCGAATCCACTCCATCCAACCACACTCTATCTTGCGGGATGAAACGCCTTTCTCACGCGCCCTAACTCAAAAGCCTTGCGTCTCGGTGCATGCTCCCGCGCGCGCACGCAACGTTCTCGATGCCGTGGCCCGGGTCGACTCTAACACTCGCACCCATCCCGTGGCTCAGCTTTGCGCGAATGCCCTCGTCCGCGCAAGATTGTAAGTTTGGAGTAATTGCGCGCGGACGACGGCATTCGTGCAAAACAGAGCCGCGGAAGCTTTGGGATGGGCGCGAGTGTCAGAGTCGACCTGGGCAACGGCATCGAAGATTTTGCGTGCACGCACGCAAGCATGCACCGGGACGCGACGCTTTCGAGTCGAGGCGCGCAAGGAAGGCGTACTATCCTGCACAATAGAATGTGCACCCGATCGTGTGCATCTCTAAGGAGCGACGGCGAAGTGACGCGATGATTGGATGGAGCGGGTTTGGACCTGAAGCAGCATTTACGGCGAGAAGCAACATCGCAGAGGGACCCTCATCTGGAGAGAGTGACAAGGCGCCAACTTGGCGGCATCGGTGAGTACCTCCCCGGGGAGTTTCCTCAACCGGTTTTGCTTTTTGTATAATAGTTTGATGCATATCCGAACAAATAAGGTACTGTCACGTGTATAGGGGGTCCTGATTGAACACGAGTATGGAGATAGAGAGTGACTTCAATGGAATAACAAGAGATTCAAGAGAGAGAGAGAGAGAGAGATGTTAATCAAAAGGTTGGTCAGAGCGTTCTGTCCGCGACGCGAGTTGTCGTCAACAACGAGGGCTCGCGGCGTGGCCGAAAACGCAGTGGGGACAAGCAAAGCTCCGTCAGAAACGCTGATGGTGCATCCGCGACGGCCGACGAACCACCCGCAAGGGTTGTGCGGCTCGCGTAGCCGTCGTGACTGCGACGTCATGGCACGAGGGAGAGGTGCGCGCGAGAGCGCATTGCGACTTTCCCACGTGACATCCGCCCGTGACCAGAGAATCGCATCTCCCGATGCGAATAACCTGGTGACTGAGTTTTTTCTCGGCCTTGGCCTTGTAACATGATCATGGTGCGCCGTTCGCGCGAGCGCAAGCGCAAGCGCGCACGTGTGCGTGTGTGTTCTTTTCGTATGAGTAAGAGATTCAATGTCCGTGCGGGTCGCGGGTATGATTCCTTATCGCGAACACTCTCGGGTTATAATCGCTCGAGATTCTCATATGAGGTTCACATAAATTTTTTCTGACAATTATAACGCTATTGGAATTATAATAGATGATCGTTTCATGAATAATCTCCATCCGTAAAAGTATGAAATTCGATCAGACTAATCATTAAGAACAGTCGATTAATATGTTGTAGAAGAAGTTATTGCCAATGTATAATGATGAGAATCTATGTCTCAGCCCATAATTTCACCAAAATGAACTCATTTCCCGTAAGCGATATCATAATCATGATAACAATGTTCGTAGTAATGACCATTGCATGATTATGATTATTAATAACATTGAAAGGGTGAATAAGGGTCAAAGCTAACTCAAGTCGAAAGTTCAGCTACGCAATGTTCTCTTGTACCCAGTTGGCGTTCTTGTCTTTTCTCTCTTCCTTCGGAGTACAATGTATCATAGTGGGCTGCTGGAGTGGCGCCCAAGCGATGAAATTCTGTGGCGTGTAGCTGCGGGCTACTCGATATCTGCGACTCTGTAGCTTTTTCGTCATTTGAGACTATTTTTATCTCGGTTGTATTCATGAGTATCGCATCTTGAGTCAAAAGTTGGTTAATCTTACGAAATTCCGAGTCCGAGATGGTTTGCTGCGATGAAAAAAATTCGGAGTTTTCACTCGACAAATTTTCGAGAATTTTTGAATTTCCAAAATTCTTCGAGGACATAGTTATGTAGCGTTTGCAGGGACATACGATTTGCACTCTGAAACGTTGAAATCGGACCAAAATTGGCGGAATTGCGATGATTTGATGTGTCGACGTTTCCGACTTCTGAAAGGCTCGTTTTTTGGTAAAATTTCTATTTTCTCTAGGATTCCAAAATTTAGTTCAGCGTCTGTTGTTTCTGATTCTAGTGAAAGACATCCCAACAAGGTAACACATGGAGTCTTGTTAAAAAATTCAACGAATTGATGGAGTTCTGATGCGACACCGCATCGATTTTGTGTTTTACAGGCGAAAATATTGCAATCGATACTCTTCAATTCCCAAAAAATCTACAGATATGAATCTTGTACAACATCAATTATTCTCAACCCATCGATGTAAATGTATGTTAACAATATTCCAACCATTACAATTTGTTTGAATTCAACAATTATGTTTTCAAGCCTAAAATGTCGTGATTTTGCCGTTCACCGTACCCTAAGATTTCAGATCTTGGTTTCTTCGGTAAAATTTCTCCACAAGATTTGGACTCCTCTAGGTCTACTATTTGCCATGTACATATCACAATCTGCTTGTAAAATGATTTTCAAGTGGAAATTTTGATTCGTGCCTGAGAAAATGAAGGTTCCGCATGTGCTTCATTTTTCCTTGCGAAAGGTACATTTTTCTTCTCGTGACATGAATTGTGACTTTCTGTTACTACGAATGGCCAAAATAGCTATTGATCAGAGTAAGTATATAGTTGATGGATAGTAATGAATGTCCATGAGCTCGATGTGATCGGAATTTGCGTCACAGTAACGATTTCAAACGCTAAATGTCGCTTTCTTTTCACTTTTTGCGGACGAAAAATTCCAATGTTTCAAACTCAGTTTGGAGGTACCATACAATCTCGATGGAAAATGTACTTTTTGATAATCCACATACCTTCCATCATGAGATCGTTATCGCTAACTCATTCTGAATTCTATCATAAAGATAGACATCATACCAGTTACTCAAATTTTGATGACCTGAGAGCCCTCAGTCACGTTATTAATGAATCAAGCAATCGTGGAAAGTCTCGTAATGCCTCGTCCGTAGGCCGGAGTTTTTTGATGGCCGAGAACGAGTGCACTGCGTGACCTCCATCACTGCACATGACAAATAACAAGTAGGATACCCTCGATAAATGATGTTTCCAGGACCCGCTCCTACAGTCCTATAGAAGAAAAGAGTCATCCTGCGCTGCGAAGTATCCTGCTCTCTCCTCGGTCTTTCAAAAAGTAGTGGAGAAGAATAATCCCAGAGTTCCTCCCTTGGAAACTTGCGATGCTCCCTTGCAAAATCGAAGATAGGTAGGAGCTCCTCTTAACCGATGAATAGCCAAGGTGGCTTCTCACGGGGTGGCCGACTTTTGAGAATGATGTACACATTTTTAGATGATACAAATTCTTTGGAAGCATTCATCTTCCAAATTCGAGAAATTCTGGATTCTCCTTGGAGGTAATTTGCATTTTGACTAATTCAAATTCAGAGTGGATTCGTCATTCATGCCGACGATTGAGTTTGTTCGCAGCGTAGTCTTCTCAGAAAAATTCCCGGGCACATTTCTCGCACTTGCATTCATTTTCTGCTGACGAATGTCCGTCATTGTCCTCTCACTAAAGTCAAATAATCCCTCATGTGTCACATGAACTTGCGGTCCCGCTATCACGATTTCAATGGTCAGTGGCTCAGGCATTTCCTCATCATCGCAAGCGGGGGAGAGTTTCTCACGTTCACTTTCAAGTTTGTAATCTTCCAATAAATCGGTGGTATGATAGTCATGAAATTTCAATCTGTGGAATTCCATGCGCGATTTTTTCGTTACTTACGACAGATGTATTTGTCTGTCGCACTTTTGGGTGCTGATCATCATTACTTTTTTCTCGAATTACATTTGGATTCTCCAAAGAGCGCCTAATGATAATATAGAAAAAGTCTCTGAATCTCATCCTTCGAAGAGATCTTCTGAAATAAACCTCATTTGTTTGTTCATCTCCTCCCGCGTTTCCGTTCGGAACGAGGGAGGAGATAAACAAGAAAATTTAAGTTATTTGCAATTCAAATTTTTGTGGTTCAAGGTTCCTCCAGTAATCCATGATCATTTGTTTCTGGAGTTGAATGAGTTCATTAACAGGATTCGCTTTTTGGTTTGGCCCTTTTCTTGTGAGGTTACAATTATTTTGTTTTTCTGCAGATCTCCTTGGTCGGATTTTGAAAAATTTCTCAGTTTTGATTTCGAAATTATGTTGACGGGCATACTTTGGTAATATTGCATTGAAGTCTCTTGAAAATTCCCATGGAATGTTCTCGCATGGTGGTGATTCGGTAACACCTCAAGTTGATTGCAGCTTGAGATATCGATCCATTCGATTCGTTTTCCACAGCTTGTTTCATTGCATCCTCGAAATTTTTGGATGTTGCATTCATCATGATTCTACTAGGTGATCCGAGTTCTCTATGGAACTTACTGATTCTATTGGGGCTTAGTCTCACTATTGGAGATTTCCTAATGAATTCCCGCGATAGAGACTGAATGTTCTCCCGCATTTCGTTGTTGTACAATAAAACAAGAAAGGAAAATAACTTCATGCACATATAACTCTTGCATTCGTTGAGTGGATGCCCGGATAAACTTTGCACCGCACTTCTAGAATGCTCGTGCAGATGGTTCTATCTTTCAGCAATGGCAGAACCATTCCACAAATTCCCCAAAATGCAGTCGATGTAATCACGATTCCTCGGATAATCGGCACAGTAAAATTCGAGTTTCGATCTGGAGACTCAATAACCCATGGATAATCTGATTCGAATGGGAATAGCTTTCACATATAGTCTTACTATCACGAAGTAACACAGCACGTGGCGAGAGATATCTCAACACTGTATATCACGTGTACGATACTTTTTGACAAATTAGTCAGCTCATGTGGACACACTTGTACACTTTCTAAAGAGGCCTTTTGCTCCAATGAATAGAAAATCATAATTCAAATCAACTTATGTGGGCACAGTCGGACACTTTCTAAGGAAGCTGCTTACTCCAATAAATGAATGATCACAATTCAAATTAATTCATGTGGGCACAGTCGGGCACTTCCTTAGAAGGCTTGCTCCAATAAATGGATGATCACAACTGAAATCAACTCATGTGGGCACAGTCGGAGACTTTCTGAGAAGACCGCTCGCTCCAGTGAATAATCGTGATTCATTTGTGTCGTATCACGTATGTAACTAATCATCTCGCGGAAGAGAATTTCAATCATACTATCGAGACTGTTTTATCTTAGTAATGGATGAAGATTCTCACTCGAATCAATTTTTTAATGGACTTTGAAGTTGTCCAAACGGATTCTAGTCGTATATCTGATGAGTCTCAACTCAGAGATCATTGGACATTACATTACGAATGGATCGCTTAAAATTACGATTGAGACTTGCAAAAATCACATATGAAGTCAGGATGTAATTGTGCTCCACTGATTGCTGGAACATGTAGCGTTCTCGAGTGACACGCTAATGTGGCTGCATCTTCGCACATCCTTCGATGGTCTTCAACTCCTATCAATGAAGATGGAAATATCCTGTTGAGGCCGCCCGACCTGAGCGCTGATTGGTGATGGCGCAATGACTACTGCTGGTGTTTTGCATAGCGTGACAGGGCGAGTGGGTGGGCAAGTTGATCTGCTCCTCCTTGTTGACGTGCGGGCGGGTGGGCGGGCGAGTTGATGTGGCCCTTCTGGATGGACCGGCAACGTCGGATGGGCTGCGTCGTTCTCGTTCCACCTCTCGTTCAGTCTTGACCTCCTTTTTCTCGTCACAGAAACTCTTTAAGAATCGCGAAAAATCAAAAATGAATTTTTTTTCCGAAGAAAATTTTCGGAAAACTCGTGGGAAATCACCCTACCTAGCTCCAAGAAGGAAGATGTCACGTGGACAGGGTGTCCTGATCCTCAGAAGAAACACGAGTATAGAGATAAAAAGTGACTTCAATGTGATAATAAGAGAGTCGAGAGAGAGAGAGAGAGAGAGAGAGAGAGAGAGAGAGAGAGAGAGAGAGAGAGAGAGAGAGAGAGAGAGAGAGAGAGAGAGATGTTAATCACAGAGTTGGTTAGAGCGGTCTGTCCGCTACGCAAGTTGTCGTCGATGACAGCTCGCGGCGCGGCCGAGAACGCAGTGGGGACAAACGAAGCTCCGTCAGAAACGCTGACGGTGCATCCGCGACGACCGACGAACCACTCGCAAGGGTTGCGCGGCTCGCGTAGCCATCGCGGCTGCAACGTCATGGCACGGGGGCGGGGGGGGGGGGGGCGTGGGCACGAGAGCGCATCGCGACTCTCCCACGTGACGGTACTTCTCACGCTTCATCAGTTGCACGATTAATGAGGCGCATTCCTCTATACAGATAATTTTTCCTTGGCGGCGAGCGCCACGGCGGGAGAGATTCTCGACCAAAACGTATGGCCACCTTGGCGGGCGCCCGTTTCCAGGCAGGTACGGTAAACACTAGATGGCGATAGTGGTACCGCAGGTGACCTAGGGAGACACAGCAGAATACGCGACTTGATGCGATTCGCTTACACACGAACATTCCTCATATCGGTAATTCACTCCACGAAAACAGAACAGAAAGAATGCAGTATTCACAGTTTGATATTAGCCTTGAATAACAAACCTCCCAACGTCTTGGTTGGTGACAAACAGCACGCAGCAGGTCTGATGTTCCGTTAATTGCTGCTTGCAGGAGAAGAAGACCGTTGATGGAGGAGTTCGTATTATACACATCTCACTCCAGGGCAGTGACAGCTGCGATTTGGCGTTGGCGAATCCATGTAGGAGACAGATTTGATGAACGGCCAGATAGTCTGGGCATGCGCAAAGACCGGGGTGCTGCTGATTTTCTCTCTCATTCTCGGCTCAATAAACTCGCAGCTAACCTCAAAATTTTGGAGACGCAGATTCGTTGTGTATCCTATGGCTCACTGAAAAGCCTCGCTGATTATGCTTTGTTCGTGCCAGCAGGAACACAATCGAATCTGCAACAGATGGGACCCGCAAAATATTTGTGAGTGATTTGCTCGCTAATTACTGCGGAGCGTTATGTAGGTAGAAGCGATCACACCCACTCCAGCAGAGAGAGAGAGAGAGAGAGAGAGAGAGAGAGAGAGAGAGAGAGAGAGAGATTGATTGATTGATTGATTGGTATTCATTGACCCGGGGACAATGGGTCCCATTGGGCCTAAAAGAACGTACGTATGAGGATACAATACTATTAAAATATAACAAGAAGAGTAATAGAGTAAATATATAAATATATACACGCATGTGCCCGAGGAAAAATCATATCAAAATGATTGGTTAGTTAACTAATCAACTAAAATAACTGAGGGACTAACCAATTCAAATAATGGACGACTACGTTGTTAAATAGAGTACTAAATATCAAGTCAAGTAGAGTTATGATTCAGTGACTATATCTTGTTCCAAACTGGTGAGATAGCAAAGCAAATGAGTTTTGAAGCTCTTTAAAGTCGTTGTATTACGGGAGAGAGGGAGATAGGGAGAGAGGGAGAGAGGGAGAGAGGGAGAGGGAGACGGGGAGAGGGAGAGAGGGAGAGAGAGAGAGAGAGAGAGAGAGAGAGAGAGAGAGAGAGAGAGAGAGAGAGAGAGAGAGAGAGAGAGAGAGAGAGAGAGAG
>JAPYYZ010001032.1:0-23183 GCA_030522705.1 Eretmocerus eremicus
TCTTGGGCAAATGGGGTATCACCCCTCGTCCAAAATAAACATTATCAATCAATCAATCAATCAATCTCTCTCTCTCTCTCTCTCTCTCTCTCTCTCTCTCTAGTTTATTCATGAAATATTCTTAGCGATCCAAGAGGAGTTTGACGCCCGGGCTGGAGCTCCAATCAGAAACCCCAACAAGGGGACGAAATGAAACTTTGTAATTAGCCGCTTAATTGAAATTGTGAATTCAGATAATTTCTGTGGCGCACATCCGCTTTGGAGAGTAGCCATCGCGCAGCTCTCATACATATCCCACAAGGCACGAGATAACTCGCGTACAGAGTCGCGCGGCTAGCATCGCACATGCATCAGAGCTCGGCCTATGTCTCTTCCTCTCCCGCGCGCGCGTGGCTGAATCGATAAACAATTCCGGCTCTGCCTGTGCATTCGTTTTACGCTAGTGAACTCGAGATCCGCGGCTGCCTGCGCGCACAGCCGGGTAATCTCACAATTTCTGAGGGGAGCGAGAGCACGGAAATGGCGCTAGATTTGGAAAAACGACGGGGCGGGCCCGGAGCACGAGCCGCCGAGCGAGAGCTGCGCAAAACGAGGAAAAACAAAGTCTCCGCAGCGCGCTGTCGGGCTTAATGGAGAGAGCGGAGCGCGACTACGGGGCGCGGGGAATCCGCGCGCGGAGCGGCATCTCCCGGGGGGGAATTCAGCGGAGCACGCAATTAGCGCCGGGGCGTCGAGTCCGCGCTAAATTGCGTATATGCGACACGAGGCCGGGCTGTAGTGCGGGGCGAGCCTCGGCCCTCGACTCTGCGAAGCCGCGGCGCGCGAAGAGAGGGCCGTGCTCGCGAAATGCGGGGCTGATTAGAGCGGCGCCACAGCCACGGTGCCCCGGAAGCAGCCGCAACGCAACGGAAAGCCGCGCTAGCGCGCCGCGAGGGACTCCGCCGAGGAGAGCGCGGAGGGGGGGGGGGGTCCTGGATTGAGAGGATGCGGACGGGGTCGGTGGTCGGGCGCAACGAGGGCCGCTGCGGATCTCGGGATTATGTCGAGCGAAACGCTCCAGGGGGGTCGCCGAGCTGCCGGTGAGCTGCCCCCTCGAGTGAGCCGTCGGGAGGGATGCGGTTGCCCCGCGGCAGCTGCCAGCGAGATTCGCTCCTGGATGAAATTTCTCGTTACACTTTTATGGGAAAAAATGGGGGAGAGAGAGAGAGAGCGGACGAGAAGGGCGCAGCGCCGAGTTGATGCGGAATTTCGGGATTTAAATGGCAATCTCAGACTCCATCATACCGAGACGTCTGATGCGATGATCTTGATGGGTGAATCAAAGCAGCGCTCGCCCCAGGAAAAACGATCTGAAACGCAAATGCGTTTCCCTCCGTGCAATAGACATCCCCGACACGATGCCAAGTAGATTGAGTCTGCGTACGGTCAGACCGGGGCGCCGCGCTAAATCGTTTCCCGCGACGGATTCTCCTGTCACGCGCCAGACAGATTTTCATTTCGTTCGAGCCTCCGTACTGAGGATTTATCGATATTTTTATGTGATGGTTAACCGTTCGACGGTGCTTCTGAAATCCTAAACAATGCTCGCAGAATTTATGTGTTTGTCGTCAGGTCGTATTGAATAGATTCGCGAGTATGCTTTGAAAGATGCATTGACATTTGATCCGACATGGCAAATAAAATATTTTACTATCCACAACGTCTCGGCACTCCTTGCAAAAGGAGTAAACAGAAGAGTAATTTTCTTCTGGTATGATTTGAATCGTGTTTTGACCCACTTTTTAATTGTAATGGAAAAGAGCCATGATCAAGGCGATCGATGCTCATTCGAATACACGACAAGACTCATTACTCTTCGCATCATTATCAGTTCTATACAGTCCCGTGCTTCAACGTCGGCGTATACAACTGATTCATCTGCAACTCATGAAATATTCATACTCTCCCGTATCGCTAGTCATCACCTGTAACCATGCAGTAGACTCCGAAAGTAGACCTTGTCTTTCACAATTCATCAGTCCCAAACACGTTGATGACCTGGAGCAACCTATCCTGCATCTAAACGATTGACTAATGAGCAAAAAAGAATCTCGAAAATTTCGAGTCAAAATTCTTCGCACATTGAAATGTATCGTGAATTTGGTTTAATTAGTAATTCAGTTTCCCATAATATTGTAAAACAGATTCATCATACGGACTATTATGTATGTCCATATGATTACATCGCATCTGAATCAATGAACCGTTTTGTGAGAGAAAATTGCATACTTTTGAAAAGCCATCCAGACAGTAGTCACACAAGACCTGATTTTTCGGGGAACGAGCCTTGCACTCGAATTTTTGATCATAACCGAACTGAGTTTGCCAATTGGCTTCACAGGCGTAGAGTTCTCATCGAAATTTCCATTTTGATCAACGATTCCATTTCCAGTGCAAATGAGCTGAGTTGAACCCATACCACCTTCGCCGCGTACTAGATACAAAGAGTTCGCCGAGTCAGATTGACGAGCCGATAGTTCACGTTACCGATGCATCGTTAGCGCAGTCACCGATACACCTAAGCTGCCGCGCTCGGTCTAGGCCGCCTGCGCTCCCACGGTCGCAAGCGATATCCGTCAAGAATTGCTCACCCAAAGCGACGCGACATCCGCAGGCAATCCAAGCTCGCGTGATCGGGATTCGCGGCGAAGCTCGCGGCTAGGCCACGCTGCGGCTCTGGCTCTGGAATCCCGGCGCGCCCGAGCGGCTCTACGTGCGGGGTCAAAGGCGCGCGCAAACGTCACGAGTCGTCTACTCGACGAGGCAGCGCGGCCGGGCCTTGGAATTGATGGAGAGCGAAGCGCGCGTCGGGGAACAATTCGTCGAGCAGCGCCGCGCACAGGCAGCAACGCGGCTCTGGCCTTCGTTAACAATTCCACTTGCGCGCGTTTCCTTTAATTACGAGGCAGAGCGAGCGCACGTGCGCGACGACGCCCCGGCGGCGTTTCTCCGTCCCTCTCTCGGCCAGCTGTACAATGGGCCGTCGCGTATAGTAAGAGGAAGGAGCGCGAGGGCCGGGGCCGGCTATCCGTTGCCGCCGCTGGCACAGCTCCACGTCGTCCCGGAGAGCGCCAGGGCTCGGTGCGACGGAGCGGCAGATATGCCCTCTGGGCTGGCCGTGCCGGTGCGGGAGCCGGCCCTCGGGGACCCCCTGCCGGAGCTTTTTGTTGCGCGCGCCTTCGTCGCTGCCGATGACGTTTTATTTCATCGTGCTCGTCCGGGGCTCTTTGCCATTCAGCCCGCTCGTTGGCTTTGATTGCGAGGGCTAATTCGAGAGCGAGCCTTTGACGCCGAGCGCGGCCCGCCCCCCGGATAAAGGCCGACGCGATCCAAGAGCCGGTCGCTCTTTGCCCCGCGCCGAAGCGACGACTCGCACTCCTTCCCGATTTCTCGAGCCCTGCGGACTCGGTGGGCTTTGCTCCTCCGAGTGAGCGCTATTTACGAGCGTTGACAGCGGCCTGTATCGGTGGCGGGCTCCCGACGCCTATATATCTCACGAGGGATCACAATTAATTTATTTCCCGGGAAACGTACATTTTTCGCTCCATTGCGGACCATCCCCTCGGCGCCATAAGTCCAGCTCTCGCTCTGCTACAGTCTTTGAAGTGTGCCGACCCCTCGTTCGTTTTACACTCTAATACGGCAGCACCGCTTACCCGACGGCCTTAACGAGTACCGCGCCGTGGAAGCTAATTAGCCGAACTCTCCGATCTGAAGTGCACGAGTACTCCTTCCACAAATGTGAATACATCTCCGATACTAAGGCACTGCAGATCAAGTATTCATTTCCGACAAACAAAAATTGTGGCCATTGGTGTGATACATAGGATTCGCTAGTAATTATAGAATGTACACTGTTTCATCTTAGATTCAAACTTCCCTTGACATATACCGTAACGTAAGTCACCTATGATGTGTCATGCGGACTCATATCTCGAACTGATAGTAGAGTCGAGGAGTAATCAGATACTACGAGAACACTTACTGTATGGCGATACTTAATACGGTGAGGCTTTGTCCATTTCCTTTACTACTGAGCAAATTCACTCATCCAGAAAGATATTATCAAAATGAAACTGCAGCATCCAAGTCGAACTAGTCGCGACATTAGTGCGAAAGTCATGTGTCAAGAATGTAAGTAGTAGGAGTCAGCGTTTGATCAGGCTGCATCATTCGACTCAACCCGACCCATTCCTACTTGAACTTGGTCGCTCATCTGGGGACTAGTGTAAAATGCAAAACTCTTCAGAATAATGTCACAATCGTATATCATTTCTCTTTTAGGTTTTCTATGTAAACTTTTCACACAGACTAGCAGGACTCTTCAATCAATATTTCACGATCTTTTGCAAATCTGAATAATGTAATGACCATTGTAATTGCTTTAATAACGACTTACTAAATATAGAGGAAGATTCAATTTGGATTCGAAAATCATAATTATTGATGAAAACAAATAAAACTATTCTTGTTGTAACTAACTGACACATGTTATTAAATGTTGCGAGAGGAGATTCAAAAGGAATTCTCAGAAGTAAGAATTCATCTTACAAGTAGAGGACCAACCTTGCGGATCACGGATTTGGCCAAGACTCTGGTAATCATCATGTTTCGGTGAGAAATGAAGATATCCCAGAGGGTTTATGCTAATAGGCTCTCTGTTCCAAGATACAGCCAGGGACATTAGCATTGCTAGTATACCTGTATGTACATATGAATTTTTAACACGTGCCTATATGAGCAATGCTAATGTCCCTGGCTGTATCTCGGAACAGAGGGCCTGTTGGTCTAAACCCTCTGAGATATCTTCATTTCTCACCAAAACAAGATAATTCCCAGAGTTTTGGCCAAATCCGTGATCCACAAGGTTGGTCCTCTACTTGTTAGTAGAAGTTTGTATCAAGAGAAAGAGAATGAATTTCAAAATAATTCAATCTTGGATAATGTGACAAATCATGGCTCGCATAATGATTGCAAAAAAATTATTCAGTGTCGTTACGTTCTGTTTTGTAAACAATCTTTCATGCGAAGAATAGGCATATTCATTCATATCAGGGACTAGCTCAGAATAGACACCCGATTCGGTTATTGAGACTCCCATGAAGAACGCAGTAGGAGCATCTGAATGTAAAGACCAATTTTGGAATGTTGTAGAAATAGATGATGATTACGGCCAGTTTTACAGGATGGCATGGAAACATGCGGTTGATCATAACGGAATGAAACGACGCCTAAAATTAATTTTGGTCCAGTCCTTGAATGATACCATACAAAAAGTCTTTGGGAGCCAAATATGTCGACTGATCACGTATGTGCAATGATCAATTATTTAATACTGCCATCCAGAGCTAACCTTCGGTGGAGATAACATTCATATCGTGCAGACTACATCATTCTTTTCGGATGAAGTAAGATCTCTTTTTAATTAATATTAATAACAAAGTCATCGAAAAAGATCAAGAAATCATGCATTTATGATTTTGAACAAGTTCATTCCGCTTCCAATCATGTACTGGTCATATAATTTTGGTTTGTGCAATCTCTTCATCGATATCAATTTTTACTATAAGCTATTGTTTTGTGCGAAAATGCATAGAAAGATTGCATCAGCAGACGTACACCTATATGTACAATGTACATTATATATATATATACACTACCGGTCAAAAGTCTCAGGGGGCTTATTCAGACTATTTAATTTGACATGAAAATAGTTGGTTTAGGCTTTAGGCTGCCGACGGCACTAACTTACGCGAGACATAACTTTGATTTACGCTGGCCTACATTAAATTAGGCCTCAAACTATCTTACGCGTATCTCGAGCGCACAGTAAATTTACACAAATAATCAATTCTTTGATCAATAGTAAACGTTTCGATCAATCAAAGAGTCGTACATTTGCATATATACATATAATTAATGTGTGTTCAACATACGCGTAAGATATTTTCTCCTGCGTAACTAAAGTTATGCCTCGCGTCGGTCAGTGCCCGCCGGCAGCCCTAAGCGCAAACTAACTATTCTAATGTCAAATTAAATAGTCTGAATAGGCACCCAGAACGCCCGGCAAAAAATTCTGAAAACTTAAAAATTCAATATCTTGCAACCCCTCAACTCTTGTGGACTCCACCTGGCCTCAGTTTGAAGCTCTTTACAAGCAGTTTAAGTCGTCCATTTACAGTTTTTCCGTCACAACTTATCGGTTTTTCGCCATGACTTTCTGAAGACTTGGAAAATCAAGCAATTTTGAGGGGTCGGTACATGCACTTGCCAATTTCGGGAGAGTCGTGGTAGCAATATGAGACCAATTACATCTCAGAGTATGAGTCAAGACCTTCAAAAAAACGTTTTTGAAAGTGCATCGGAGCCAAAGTTATGAGCATTTTCTTGAAAAAAGTGATTTTCCGTTAATTTTCCACTATGCAAGTGGTGCTTTGGTGACATGAAAAGTAAGTAGCTCTTATTTCCATATTCGGTTAATCGATGATATATAAGTTGTCGATTATCAGACTCGAGAATACTGATTCTCTCAAGGGAAAAGGTTGTGAAATCGAAAGTATACACCAGAAACTTGGGCATTCACTACTAATTAATTCTTATTAGTCAATACTTTCACGAATAATGAGAAATGTATTTCAAATTTGCAATCTATAGCTGAAAGTGCTTCAAGCGATGATTAGAAAGTAACTGAATCCTGAATTGATCACAGATCGTTCTCTGACTCCAATAACATGAGATCATTTTGATTAATCATAATGTGAAGATCTGCGTGACATTAAAAGAATAATCTTACTTATGGATTCGACGACTTTATAACACTAGAGCTCATGATTCGTCACTAAGATATTTAGCTATATACGTGCGGAATAGACGAAATTTGACTCACACATGTCGAGATTGAATGAATATTGTTGCTTTTCAACAATTCGAATCCGAGATTTTTTCGTCTCCCTTCCTCATTAGCCATATGGTTCTGTTTTGAAAAAGAGGAAAAATATGAGAAACCTTCTTTCTTCACGAAAATGCTCATAACTTTGGTTCAGATGCACCTAGGACAACTTTCAAAAACGATTTCTGAAAGTCTTGGCTCATACTTTGAGATGTAGTTAGTTTTATATTGCTACCATGACTCCTCCAAAATTGAGAAATGCATGTATCGACCCCTAAAAATTGCTTAATTTATCAAGTCTTCAAAAAGTCATGGCGAAGAATCGATAGGTGTGACGGAAAAACTGTGAATAGACGACTTGAAGTGCTTAGAATGAGCTTCAAAATGAGCCCAAGTAGAGTCCAGAAGAGTTGAGGAGTTGCAAGGTATTGAATTTTTAGGTTTTCAGAATTTTTTGCCGGGTGTCCTCAGATTTTTGACCGGTAGTGAATATGTTATAGTATAGGTAAGCGTGCCCAATTTCGTGACTGTACCCAATTTCATGATAGCCATAATCTAGAATATGCGAGAGCACTGTGGCCTTATTCCACAATTTTCGTGTTTTTTATGTTGATGGATAGAAAATAGAGTGATTTGGATAGATCCAAAATGAACTCTATATTTTGTGATCCAATAATCGTTTTTACCCTTCTCTGATGGAATTCTTTTCAACTTCTCAAACTTGAGAGAATCGGCGCCAAAAGAATTCGGCGGAACCATTCTCATAATCTCTGAACTTATTTAATTTTGAGTCGATTCTACAAGCAAGCTATGGACATTAGTTGACTAACAGGGGAGGAGGGAGGGGCATGCTTGAGACCGTGGCACCACGTGTTCCTATTGGAAATTAGAAAAATCAGATTCTTCACACTGTTTCCGTAGAATCACGATAAGTTCATTGCTACGGGTTGAAAAGAGACCTATCTGATCACATTTTGCAGTTTTTCTCCTAGAATCTTACACGTGTAAAACTTCATATGCCGAAATCAGATATGGGAATGAGGAGATTCTTCTAGCTATGGTGCTGCAAAATTGGGTGCCCTCCGTCAAAAATAGGAAAAAAATAAAATAAAAACAATCATTCTCCCGTGACTTTGGATAACTTGGTTTTCAGTGGTTGGACTTGAGTGTGCTTTAGGAAATTTCATAAGATTCAAAGAGAGCAACAATGTGAACCAAAATACATTGAAAAATGTTGAGGCTTTTCAAAATTAGATTTTCAAAAAGCTCAATACCGCGAAATTGGATACCTTTTCCTCATGAGTAGGTTTAAAAGCGAAGATTCATAATGTTTTCATCCCCGCCAGTCCCCTCAAACAGTGAGAATAACACTTTGATCTTGGAAATAATTGAGGAAAAACATCTAATAAGCAATAATTGTCAATACGACCACATGACATCTCTCAATACAAGAAGCGACACTTACGCAAGTACTGTGGATGCTAGAACGAATGCTGAAGAGCCTCGAACGCCTCAAGCATACAACTCTTGGGAAGAATCGGGTCACGACTCAAGTTGCTGTTCAATATTCTACCATCTTCTCACCAACCCACTGAAAATGTGACATACCTATTATAAAAGGAATTTTGTGTCATCGCGTTACGTGTGCGTTTAATTTCACGTTTGGGTATACTCTCACTTTGAACCGTGAAATATCTGGAAAGTATAATAAAATGGGATTAGGGATTCATTGTTATGTGATTCAAACTTCCAGTCAGAGTGAAGTATGCTTAAAGGATACATTTTATACGGCGTAATGATTCTTCGACTTGTTCACACTCACTCATTCGTTGGAATTGAGCAAAATTCAATGTGTTATTACTAATTAAGAGGGAGCAGAATCAATCCGCGTTTGTTCTGATTAAAAATGCTTGCATTACACAGCACATGATTTGGAGTGCTTGTTTCGATATCATCTCCTATTCAGAACGGCTGAATACAGCCGAGCTTGCTCGTATTGAGAGTAGTAGGCAAAATAATTGGGAAGGACAGTTCTCATTAGAGCTTCATTCAAATGAATATTCAAACATTGCCCATTGGGGAGTCCATTCACCACTGAATGTAAACCATAGAGGAAGAATAAAATTGAACGGCATTTCTCTCCTTGGTCTCCAGAGTAAATGTGAAGATGGAAGTCTAGTGTTTTAAAAATTTTCTATGTCATTTGATGTAATCACTTGTGAGGATGACAATAGTATATTACGATAAGACGGGCAAAAATGCCACATCTCCAAAACCACACAGTTTGATTTTCATTGGAACTTTGAAGATTGAAAGAGACATTTTCACAGCGCCTTCAACAATTTCTTGTAGATGTAATAGAAATCCTATTAAAGTGATAGTTCCTTTGAACAGATTTCTCTCAAACTTGAAATGAGCATTAAAGGTTGAATTAAATAGACTGAATAAGCCCCCTGTTACATCAATATACATCATTGCATCAGAATTAATTTATTCACGTGGCTTGTTTACTATTTTCAGGATATAGTCACATTTTGGACCTAAAAAACGGTTTGGAGAAGAAGATCTCTGGTCATTAGTCTACTCAGTCTGGCGGCCACGTCGTTGTATCATTTTGGGTTGCCCCACATGAAACTTTGTGATTCCTGTGTATAACAAATAATCCTTGTTGACCCGCTAAATATGATTTTTGATAGTGGAAAGTCGAAAAAGTGGGCCAGAAATTGTTATCGACAAATTATTATAAACAATAGCAAAAAACGTTCTTTTCCTCGACAAAATTCTTCCTCGTAATCTTCACTGCATTTTGAACAAGAAAGATCCTCATGCATCATGTAATTTTTTACGAAAATGCACAGATTTTCGGAAAAATGGTATCAAAGTTTCAAGAGAGTCGAATTTTGCAATCTTCAAACAACTATCGCTCAGCTGTGCAATTGAATTCTTCCATCTACCATTGCTTGGATTACTTCTAAAAACCTTGTTAACGAGCACAAATCGGAAAATTGCTCGGCCCTGTCTGTTTTGTTAGCGACAGCCTATCCATTTTCCCATGCTCGTCCCGCTAGCTGAATGCCGGGATGTATAATATACTCATGACTTGTCTTTCTTTATTCTGAGTCATACACCTCGCTCGCTTCCCAGTTCACTCACACAATTCACATCTCCATGTCTCATTTCGATATCTTGGGGCCGACTTATCACGATGAACGGCGGAAAAACAGATTCTGAAAGTATTTTTTGGACCCGAGGATCCGTGGTGGCGCGGGTATCGAGATACATTCAGATGATGATTGCTTAACGTAGAACTGTTCAAATAGAATGTTGCAATAGGTCATTGTAAATTCGAGGCTCTGCATTTTTGAATGTCAGCTAGTAAACACCGACTTGGAGTGATGAAATTGCCATACGGCAGCTGGAGATGGAGAATTACGAAGAGTGTTGCACAGTAGACCCATCGCACAGTGGTCTTCTGAGAGCTAGTTATTATGCTCTCTGGATTGTGACAGTAGAGAAGCATGTCCGATTGGGCCCATTCAAACGGCATTTCGCAGGTAAAAATGGTTATCAATTTTTTTGAACTTTGAGAAGCTTTTTGTATTTTTCCTGTAAACCCAAGGATTTACGAGTTATTGCTATTTTACTAAGAGAGTGCATTATCCATTACTTTTCGTGAGTACTGTAATGTATGGCAAACTTCTGAAATTGCGAATTTCGCATTGCAGGATTAGCTTCTGCAAACCCCACACCCGCCCCCTCTCACATCACTCCTCCTGGAGGTTGCGTGTGAAAATTGGCTTTTCCATTGAAAAGTTCATCCCAGATTACCCCGGATGTATGTAATTTAGCGAGAATTGTCGATCTATCCAAGCAGAATGATGTTCGCGAGATTCAGTGAGAATCTGGCTTAAAAGGCTGAAAACCCGGTCAGCTTCGAGCATCTCCCAGAACTGTGGAGGTTGAGAAGGCCAAAAGTAGCCGCAAGTTTTCTGGAATTACAGAGTTTGCTTGCAAAATGCCGTTTGAATGGGGCCCATCGGACGTGTTTTTCTACTGTTGCAATTCCACTATATAGCTCTCAGTGCCTCGGGGTCTAACTTTGTAACACTACTTCAAATGTTCACAAGTTCTATCAAAAATGTCCAAGTAGATTTTGCCATCCATCAATTGAGACCTGAGATTGTAATAGCTTTCGATTGGCTACAAATAATAACCAGCTCATTAGTAGATTACATTACTGAAGGCGGATGGCGAGTTCGGGCCCTAGGAGGTGTTGTCGACCGAGCGCAGCGAGGGAGACATGTCCTAAGGGCCTGGACGAGCTCTCCCGCCGGGAGTGTTGTGATACTCTTCACCACGAGAGCCGCAAAAAGGGGATAAATGTCCGATTTTGAGGTTTGAGTGGTGAAAAATTTGATTCGGGGGTGTCTCATACTCTGAGTAGGAGTGGGACTTGTTTATTGAGGATGTCATTTAGGACCCTAACGCAGAATCCAACAGTATAATCTCGGGCCTACATCATCATTGATTTATTAAATCATAAAACTTGAAGTATGTACATGATCGATGGATCAAATTAGCCGAGAATCATTGAGCTTAGGCCGATAGAAATATTCCTTTCATTATGAACTTGACGGAAGATTTCAGACATGGCTGTCATCAGTTCTCAATCAGTTCTCAGCGGATTGCGCCAGCAAGAGCACCAAAAAGTACATCAAAAATGACTTTCTTGGATTTTTTTCTGGGAATTTTTCGGATTCAAAACAGGAAGCAAATGGAATTTTGAAGTTTCCGCGGAATTGCCACCAAAAACTACGAAAAAATGCGTTTCACTAAGCGATAGAGCTCACAGGGTAGCGGCACACCGGGGGGGGGGGCGGAATCGACCGAAAATTCTGTACGCGAGTTGTAAAACCCGTTCAAATTGACCACCACTACACAGATTCGATTCTAGAACTGCTCTACCGCATTTATTCAAGCCTTTGTGATGTTCTGGTGGTAATTTAGCTGGTGCAAAGGGCCATATTGACGATTGGGACATTTTCCCCCGTTATTAGTGCTGTACCAGCAGTTTTCGTGCAGATCTCTGGACAAAATGTTTGCTCGTAGGAAAGCTGAATTTCAAATTTTGACTTGCAAAATGGTGAAATATTTCACTCCAAAGTGTACAATTTGAAATAATGATTGGGCATAGGTGTTGGTGACCTTGGATAGGCGCAGTACTGGTTTTTGAAGCGAATATTGTGTTCTGGACAGGGAACGGAAGTGATTATTTGACCCGTAATTCTCTAATATAAAATACGGAGGCTTCAAAAATCACTCGAAAACCAACCAAAACTTTGGGTATCAATATGATACACCCTAGAAAATCTCAACCGCAACGATTAAAAGTCGCGGAGGCTTGTGCAAACCTCGAATGCAGAAAATCCCACTTTTCGCGGAATCACTCATATATATATAAGTTGTCGAGTTGCAGTAATTGATGAAGCAGCGTGTCGGGCGAATAAAAGTCATATTTGACTTCAGAATCCCCAGCTCCAGATTAGATAACCAAATACAGCTTCATCAAGACATTGACAAATTGCATTTAGCAACAGAATTCTTAACTGCAAAAAAATCACACCCAAGGAGAAGATCTAATCGGTTGGACCGCTAAACAGTCAGCAACAGAATAAAATTCAATGCAGTATGAAAAATGAGTTTTCCAAAGAGAAATTTAGAAAAACGTCTCAAAAAAGATTCAATATTGATGGAGGGTTTAAAAACTACGGTAGCCAATAGGCACTTAAGAGGATTCATTTGCTTCCATGCGTAAACTCGCAGAAGAATATAGACTGCATGTAACCCAATAAAGCCTACCTCGCTCATCTCCCTACATTGAGGTCCTCCTCAAAATTTTTAAAATAAAGCTAACGTACAAGAATAACTGATCAGATGTTGAACTAGAGGAAAATTTTCTAAAACATCAACTTCAAACTCTCAGTAATCTCGTGATTTTCAACATGAAAGTCAGAGGCTTATATCCCTCGTAGGAGTGAGCGGGTGCGATTTCTGCTTCGTTCGTGGCGGATTCCTATAAATTAAATGATGTTCATCCTATTCTCTTGGGAACGTGACCGTATTTTGCTCTCGTGGAGTAGGAAACTCATGCCAGGGCTTAACTTTTTCTTCGCCCCAAACGGGGAATCCACTTAGCAAGAGCCTTTTGCTTCATGATAACAAAATAATATGGCTGTGCCCCGAGGAGAGCAACTCAGGCATTGATAACACCAATCCGCTACAAGCAGGGCAGAAATATTACCCGATCGCTTCTCTCTGTGGCACAATGATACTACAATAATGATCCAGAAAGAAGCGGGGGAGGGCCTGCAGATTCGTCTGGAAATTGATGATCATCTGCCTCTTATTGAAGCTCGTAAAATAGACATAACATCGACGACTGAACAACTCAATCTTATCTACAATAATTAAGTCAAGACATTTGATGGACATATTCTGAACATGGTAATTATTCAACTTGTTTCTCCTCCTCTATGTCATCTTTGAATTATTATCTACTTTTATCATTCAAACAATTCTCTTCCACTTCACAAAGGAGAAGCATGACAGCTATTTTTCTCCTTGACAATTCACATAATATGACAAATTCCCTCAACTTAATGAGAAAATTTTTTTTCAAAATTGGTTTTACAAGAATCCACAAAGAGCATATAAAAATAAATATCGTTCATATCTACATTATAAAACGTTGAATCTTAAAATACTTCATTGTTGAATCACAAGCGAAATTACAATGATCAGAGCTTTTGTCTCAATGCCAGCATACAAACGACTTGCGCCAAGAGAGGAGACTGCGAGTCACCCATTGACTTGAATGATGGAGTTACAATCACGTCATTCACGTGAGTAACAAGGAAGTCAAGCGCCTGCTCTTTTAATTTGACGGCACTGTGAATATCTGCAAAATTGAGAATTTCCACGACATTGTCTACGTTAACACTCTTAAATAGAGAATTTTCACAAATATTTTTTAAATCATCTAAGGCATATTTATCAGCAGCTGCAAGCAAGTCTTTAGCCAGTGCATCAACATTTTCAGCTTCTCCAGTATATGCAAATCGCAGAACTTCTTTCATGACAGAATAACTAACATCAGTGATTTTGACAATATTCTCTTGAGACTCAGTCATGTTATGATTAAACATGGCAGCAAATACGGGACTACGAGCAGATAAAATGTATTTATGCATTTTGAGGCTTTTGTTCTCCACTTCAAGCACTACATCACTATGTTTGCCACTTTCCAGCAAAGCTTGAAGATCATCCACTACTTTCATCTTGTGAGCAACTAGTTTACTTGTTAATGGAACTTTTACGTCACACGATATAGTCAATCTATCATATGACAAATTTTTGTAGATGGAATCAGATCTCATCAATTTCTTTATGCCATGACGTTCTCCCGGAGAGAAATATTCCGTTATTTCTTCGTCCTTGTTAATATATCGTCTTCTGTTCAAGACATCAAACTTGAATGATGCATTAATTTTTGCTTCTTTACTGGTGACCAATGTTAAGAACACTGATATATAGTTTTTATGTAGTTCATTACAGCCTCTGGGATATACTTGCAAACGCCATTTTAGTTCATCAGTAGATCCAACAGTGAAAATGGGAGATTCTATTGCTTCTCCTATCCCATATTCATCACAAGTTTGGCTTATATTTTTTATATTCCATTTGAAATTGGCTTGCAGAGTGACATCATACCCTGATTCTGTTTCTGGTCCTTCATCATCACCAAATTCATCTCTTTTCCTCCGTTTAGGTTTTGGCCCATCAAAACCCTATAAATAAGATGTTGTTGCATTAGGATTTCTTGTTGTTACACACACTAAGAACTTTTGAATTATTTTCGCCAATGTTGAACAAAATCGTAAAATATTAGAATCTCCAAAATAATCATTCAATGATGACTAATTGTCAATGTTACATATCAACAATACTGGTCTCTTTTAGAGAGTAGATTCATCAGTGGAGTGTAAAATTCATCTCACTTTCAGCAAATCAAATATTGTCAGAAAAATGATAATTTCAACAATCTGTACAGCATATTTTGGTCAGAAATATAAATTTAGGGGTGAGCACAAAAAAAATACATTCTTTGAGAGCAGCTACAATTTAACAGGAGGAGCAATAAAATCTTTTAAGAGTATGAATGAACTGAAATGAGCAATATAGATACCTCGGATTCATAATCATCAGATGAACTATTTTCTTCATTGCTCACAGATGATGATTCAGAAGACTCACTGTCAGAATCATCACTACTTGAGTAACCACGACGACGGCTCATCTCCAAGTCAATGCTTGCATTCAGCTATGTCCACTATGATGTGAATCTGGAAACAGTAAGGAGACAATTTTTTTTTGCTCCAATACTAAAAATGATCATCTTGTCATCTGTTTAGCAAAAGTTAGTTTTACTATAATAAAAATTTTACTATAATAAAATAAAACCAATAGACTTATAATGACTAATTCCTTTGGGAATTCTTGGGACCACAGGCTTTACATGCCAGAGATTATGCTATAGCGGTAACAAATTCTTCTTGCTTTACTATTTTGATTGAGCAGTTCATTGAAAGGTGTAGAATATGAATGAATGAGAGAATATTGGATATGAAAAGCAGGACTATGGGTTTTACACAGTCCACTACTGAATTCACTGCATGAGTAATAAAATAAATATATCATTGATGTGCATGAACTGCGCACAATTATAATTTGATGCTGTCATGCAAGTACAAGAAATATAAATGAAGAGGAAACAGAGGGAGATTAGTAGATATCATGATTTGATCAAATCGAATGGTTGAAGGAATAGATTAAACCAGGAATACAATTACAAACTTGTTCTGATTTTAGGTTCACAAGTTGTAATCGTGAAAATTAATCTCAACCTTGTAATAACACAATAATGACTCGAGACGCCCACACAGATCAGTTATAGGTTATATAATAGCTGGTCTAGCTGTAAATAAATTGAACGGGTTGAAAATGTCTGTTATATTTCTAATAAAACCTAGAGACCCTCGAAAAATTGATTTCTGCTGCTATGATTTCTCTTATCGTCAGTAGCTAAGGATTAATGCTCTAGTATGCTCTTGACATCATGAGGTTCACACTATGAATAATAGTACCTTACCTATCTTTAGCGGCTTCTGGATAATCAAAGCCCTCAAGCACTCAATTTGAGATGATATGTCAAAATGATTGGTAATCTTTGTTGATGCAATAGACAAGAACATCAATGTGATCAGAGGTTAGAACCACCATTCTGAAAAACAGAATAGTACACATACAGATTCGGAGACTCCATATTCTCTAAAGCAAACCAAAAAGTGTCACTCAAGATCAATCAAATTCTTCTTTAGAATCTAGGATTCATTCATCGAAAATTGACGAAATTAGACTCATCCTGACCTCAATCTCGATGCCACCCGCGTCAATTTTGATCATTCTCCGTCTCCTCCGATTATCTAAGAATGCCTAAAATATGTAAAAAGAAAATTCACGAGAACTTGTGAGAGAGCGAAGGATCAACGACGATCAAGATGATGAATAAAGAATAAAACAACGAACGAAAACCAACCAATCAGAACAGCATAATATTACAGCAGAGCAGACGCGCACGAATCAAGCGCAGGGGGACCAAGTTGGATGAAGCTATTCGCAGGTTCGGGTCCCGAAAGATGGCGCGGATCGCAGCTTTCTAAGGTAGAAAAAGCCACGTGACCTCCGTATACAGACACGTAGCTGCGTTTGTACCTGCGAATACTTTAGGCTCACTAGATGAAGCTCATCCTGCTCATCCGATGAATGAACAACTGAACAAGATGAACAGTGATGAATTAGGTGGAATCTGTGTTCAGAAAATATTGGAGCAAAGTCTCGAAATATCCACATAGATAGATCTTATTTTCCTCCATCCGAATGGGCTGTTTGTGTATTCTCCTCCGCTTTTGTTCATTTTTAATAAATTATTGAACATCAGCAAAATTCGAGAAGCGATATCTCCTCGCAGAATTTTACTCCCGCATTCGGAGGTATCTCAAATTGATTCATCCAAGGCCATGGCCTTTGCGAAGAAATGTCCTTCACCTCCAGAAATCAACGATATCAATTCGCAAAAACTTCTCAAAACCTGCGCATGCGTATACGAAGCCTGTTTCGATTTCGATTCTTCTACTTTATATGCGGCTCACTAGATTCTTCGATTTACCGCCGAATGCCGATGAGCAGGGATTGACAAGTTTTCGGCAAATTGCTAATGAATTGTAATGAATCAACGAAAGCCTCTGGCTTTTGATGGCGAAGAAAATTCCTTTGGCCTTGAAGAAATTGCTTCGGATGCCTCCGAACGCGGGAAGAAACCCCTGGGCCGAGTATCACATCTCGAAATATGCTGTTGTTCAACAATCTTTTGAGAATAAACGAAAGAAGAAGAGAATAGAAAAACAGCAGATTTAGATGAAGCAGAATGAGATCTAACTTCATGGATTTTTTGAGATTTTTCCTGAATAATTTCTAAACACAACTGACACCCAGTAAGGTCGTTAAAACGAACAAACACGAAGCAATATAGGTTAGGCCAAACTGTTGGGGATGGTATAGGTTATAGCTTGATGTAAAAATTGATCACGAGCATAGTGAGCACGACCGCAGCGGACTGTAGCGGAGCGCGGAGCACATAACTAAATTCGTGACACTCTATGTGATACTCTATCTAGGAAGCATCGTATTGCTCCTATTCCGTGCGATCAGTTTTATAAAGATAGAGCGAGTGAGAGAGCCACGGAAAATTAGACAGGGCCCATAGCACCGCCCAGGCGAGGGCGAGATGGCAGGATTCACGGAGAATGCCCTCGTGAAGAAACTCCTCGAGCTCAACCAATCTCAACAAAGTATCCAGACGCTCTCGCTCTGGCTCATCCACCACAGAAAGCATCATGCTACCATTGTCAAGGTCTGGTTCAAGGAGCTATGCAAGTGTGAGTTTCTCCAAGCTTACTTTTTTCAAACCTCTACCTACCCCTTCTCAGGCATAGAGATAACTACTTCTTCACCAGCTTTTCATTCTGATCATTTCAAGTTTTCCTCTATATAGTGAAACAATGACTTAATTTCTCATGTGTAATCTTGAGATCAGTACGAGCTGCATCACCTAAAGTTGAGACAAACATTCTTGAAGGTCCTGACTTGATACCACTGTTTCAAGTATCTATTATGAATCAACATTTTCAGTAGGTGGAGCCTAAAGACACTCCTCTGATTTAATTCATTTCACAAGATAAGTTGTACAAGCACCATTTTAATCTTTTAATTCATACATCATACTAGGTTTTGATATTCAATACCTATTAGAATAGGTGTCATGAAATGTTATGGCAACCATGACAATAAATTTTATACAATACAATTCACTCGTTGCAAGATGAGTCTAGATCTCATGCTAGCCAAAAATCTGAAAAATCAAAAACCTCTGATTTTTATTTGTGACTCAGAAACCTATGCAATGATTGTATCTTAATATGAAATTTTCCTCTTTGCAGCTAAAGATAATCGCAAGTTAACATTCATGTATCTGGCCAACGATGTTATACAAAACAGTAGAAAGAAAGGTCCTGAGTTTGGCAAAGAATTTGGAACCATACTGACAAAGGCATTTGAACACATGAAGCGATTTGATGAGAAAACTAGAGGCAAATTAGTCAGATTGATCAACATTTGGGAGCAGCGTGGTGTGTATGACCGGTCCTTAATTGCAGATTTTAAAGGTGCCCTCAAGTGCCCAGCAGAAACTAATAAAGAACCAGGCACACCTCCACCCAGAAAGAAACAAAAAATAGAAGTTGAGAAGGTAATGACATGAACATCATTCTTTGTAATATCCTATGTGTTGCTCATTCACAAGCTTTTGGTTGGGCAAGTTCCTCATCTTGAATGTTGAATGGCTGATCTCAAGTGAGATTTGATTAAAAGCCCAACCTTTAGCCCCAACAACCATCAAATTGAGTAAAATGAACCAATTTTGTGAATTTGTTATATTACTGATCAAATCTATGACTGTTTCAGGTTGAAAAAAAAGAAAGGAAAAAATCAGAGACTGAAATTGAAGTGGATGGCCACAAAGAACTCCATGTAACACTTAGCCCTAGAACTCCAGGAGGTGATCCACCAGAAACTGAAGAGCTGATCAAGGCTTTAATGGTTAACTATCTTTTTAAACTAGCTATTCTGAAATATAGACATTTGTGTAGAAAATTAATAAAAAGTTTGAGCCTGAAAAATCATATATTCAGTTTTTGAGAATATTAGAGGAACTTTTTGGCTCATAATTATTGTTGTCACAATATCTTCTTGGTGAGATTTTTAGAGTCACATTCCACAGCCATACAGTATCAGAGATTTTCTCAAATTTTTGGAACGTTCTTGTGCTTTTGAGAATCAGTAATCTTTCTTTCTCATTGGATATTCTTCACTCTGTAGTACATTCAAGAAATTACCTCTGTAGTCTTGTGCCAATCTAGCAGGGATGACATGTTTGAAATTAATCCATTGAAATGACTCCTCAAAAAAGACAAGTCCTAAGGAAATTCTTTACATATGAGAAAATCATTCCTGAACTTAATTTCAGGATCTAGAAAACACAGCTTCATCAGATGCAGCAGTTCGAGAACGTATTGCATCACTGCCTCCAGAGGTATCAGAAGTATCGCTTCTGGCCAACCTGGCAGATCGAACGTCTGCAGATCTGCTCAGTGTTGCTGTGAATGAAGCAGCAGCTCTATTAGCAGACTACAATGGTAGATTGGTGGCTGAGATGGATGATAGGAGAAAACTGCTCACTATGCTGAGAGATTACACGATAGCCCAACGACAACTTTTACAACAAGCACAGTCAACATTAGAGGTATACCTTTCTTTTCTATTATCATCAACATCATCATTTTGAAAATAAATTGATTGGAATATTTTTGTTGAGATGTTATTTAATCCCGGGATATTTGAATTGAATTTCTTTTTCTTCCTCCAGGACTACAAAGAAAAACTCAAGAAAATTTGCACAGTTAGAACAGAAGTCAAGTCACATATCTCCAATCTTCCTGATCTCACTCAGTTGCCAGATGTCACAGGAGGATTAGCTCCATTACCTTCCGCTGGAGATCTTTTCTCCCTGCACAACTGAGGTAAGACTTGGGTCAGATCAAGGAGACTTAGTCAGTTCAAATTTGACACATTTGGAGTTGATAAATTGAAATGTCTTCTTCTGAAATTTGTAGATTAAGCGACAATTTTATACAGCATTCTTGCAAGAAAAAAAATTTCTTATAGATGAATTTTATGATGCTGATAAGAAAGTTTGAGGAAGGTTGATCCTTTTATTACACTTAGGAATTCTTACGCGGAAATGAGACCAACAGGTGTCTGGTAACAGTGACTGACTTGAAAACATTTTGTTTAAGTAAACGGCGACATCAATCAGCAAATTATTTTTAGTGAAAAATTACATTCAAATTCCACGTCGTTATCACACAATATCTTAATCAAAGTAGTATAACAGAAACTTTCATGAATTACAATATTCTGACTATTCTGGGATGTTGGTGTTATACATACCATCATAATTTCTTGCTAATGGACGAAATGTAAGATTTTTTCCATCGTTCACAATGTACGTAGACAGCAGAAGAATATAAGTTTTTATATTATACGAGGCTGTTTCTGATCAATTTTTATCCAAGCAAGGGCTTGAGATTAATTTTCTGGCGTTTCTGATGATTTGTTAATTATTGTATTTATACAGTAATATGTTATAGATGTGGTTACATCCCTCATCAGTATCTTGTACATATATTAAAAACAGACAATGACTAGATCACTTTGAAGAACTTGCTTAATTATGCATAATTTTTAAATCTTTTTTCAATCAAGAATAAAATTATAAACTAGCGAGCTATTTTTGATGAAAAGGGTATATGGTTTATGCCTAAATTGTAATGGAAGCGAAAAAAATATAGAAGAGCTGAAGATTCCAATTTCTGTTTGTCAATTTGCCACTCCTCCCAATCATCATTTTATAGAGAATAAAAGGTTGCTATCTTTCTCTCCTATCAATTATATACAAGGTCAGTGTTCCCTAATGGCTTGATCTGTGCTGGTAACAAGTAGTAAAAAAACCCAATAGTTTGTGACAATATGTAGATTTACCATAGTTCACAGTAATTATAAAAAGCCACATTTTGGTCAGTAATTTTCTCAACCATTCCTAAAAACACTCATAAGTAACTCTAATTAGGTTCATTACAATTTGCAATGCACCAATATGTACAGGATCAATGTCATTTCGTAAGACTATAATATATTTACTAGACAAAAATATCAAGTCACATTATTAAGAAATAACCATTAAAAAATACATTTCCCGAATTCAAGTAAACATGACATGTTTTGGAACTAAAACCTTACATTCCACATAACTCAATACCAAGTATGTGAATCTCGAGGGCTGATTGATCAAATTTAGAATACAGATTCAATTTGATTGAACGAATGTGAAAACGGAAATTCATCTCAGGATTGACTGATTGTGAGTCTGAGAAAAGAAAATAGACCAAGATAAATCAGAAAGTCATCAACTGAGAACCTCCACATCAGTAGAATTTGAAAGTAGCCTTCAAAGCAAGGTTCAGACGATGTTGATATGAAATTGCTCAGAAAAGAACGGAGGTAGTAGAGAGAACAGAATAATGAGAATTCTGTATACATCACCTTACATGTATCTACAAAATTAGTGGGAGAATAATATTCTTGACTTCTGATCACGTCTCATGAAGATGGGGTGGCCTTGTTGGTTTAAGGATGAGTTTGCCTGTGTCATCACAACTCATGTTGAAATCACCTAAAACTCTCCGAGCTCTTTGAGTTATGATGCTAGGAGCTATTACTCTCCGATGAACTCCCAGCATGAATAGTATGACTGAAAAATTGTGAGAAAGTTTTAGAATTGTTAAGCAAAGTCTTGAGGTAATTTTATTATTCAACAATTGGAAAATTATTCATAGTTGAAGTGACTCAACTGAGACGAGATCTCTAAGATTTCAGTTAGTGGACTGTATCAATGACAGTTCTAATAATTTATTATAAACCAGAGAGTTCTATGATTCTGATTATCGTAATCTCTTTACTGCTTGTGACAACAACCAGGTCGTCGTTCACACAAAGTTTCATTTACCTAATAAAAAGCTAGCCGCTGTGAAAAAGGGATGATTCCAAAGGCTCTGCGTGAATGGTACAGCTGATGTTATCGGGTCTGTCAACCAATACCATGCTCCAATGGCTGTGCAAACAGATATGAAACCCAACAGAACTAGAAGTAGAGAATGATATGAAGTGAGCAATATTGGAATAATGAATTATTCAAAGTGATATTTCCAATAAACAAATATTGGGAATATCAACTTACTTCTCCATCGTAAAGTTGCTGGCTGCAAGCTAGAAATCACCTCAGTCAATCGCCTCTCAAAAGCCTTCAGATCTGAAAATAGATAATATGAATACATTCTAAGGTAATAAATTGGTTAGTCATGGCCGAGGCAACGTCAATGAGTTAATGTTAGTGAAAAATATTCATAAGAATTAACTGCTTGAATCATTTGCTTTAGAGACAGAAGCTCAATTGAAAGTCAAGAAACGAGAAATTCTTTGTCAAAAACTTTCATAATCATTACCTTCACAGACTGTTTGATCTAAAGACATATTATCCAGGCCTTTTTCAAACCTTAATCGTCTTCAAAACAGGTGCACTAATCAATTCTGAATTTTGGTTTATTGGAAAAAGATCACACGCCGAACCACAAACTACCCTAAGTTAGCCCATTCGGCTATACGCCCGTTGTATTTTTTTTGGCCTTCTTGTCTTTCTATTATTGTTGTGATCCGAGAGGGTGTGCAAGTGCGTGCCAATGCGTGCAAAGTGAGAGTAAACGAATCATGAGCAGCGCGTACTCGATCGCGAGGTAGCGAGACCAAAGAAAGCTTGGTTTGAAATAAGGTCAAAAACGATTTCAAGAGAATTAAAAAGATACGTTCAATTATTTTCCATTCAAAAATTTCATTCGCAGAATTTGCTCAATCAGGAATCCTTCAGAATAAGGTCTTCTTACAGGTAAATTTTCCGGTCGCCTCATCT
>JAPYYZ010001033.1:0-16754 GCA_030522705.1 Eretmocerus eremicus
AAGCCAAAAAGCCTTAATCTTTAATCCGTATTAAATTGGTGATTAATGGAACTTTCTCATGATTATATAGTTGAGAGGCTTAACAGAGCTCCAAAAAGAGGTCAAGCTGTTGCGAGAAAAGAACGAGCTCTTATCAACTCAGCTAGCAGCTGCTGCAGAGCGACCTGCGGTAGAGGGTCGTGAAAACGGTATAGAAGAAAAATCACAGAAAAAGAGTTCGCAGTCACTTGAGAATACAAACTTGTAAGCTCAGTCCTAAAATAATTGCCATAGGTCTCTGAATTTTTTTCACCCTTTCAATTATTTCTTCTCTATTCTATAGACTAGCACAAAAAGATGAACATCTCAACGCTTTACGAACCACTTTGTCACAAAAAGAAAAAGAACTTGGGCATCTTGGAAGCCAGGTGGAGTCCCTGAGGAGTGAAGTCAATGATCAACGAAATATTGCCGCCAAATTGAAAGACAACTTAGAAGAACAAAGATCAAAGAACAATGTAAGTTTTCTAACTTATCGTTGTAATATTGGTAGATCCTAACAAATTTTTAGAAACCATCGAGCTAGGCTTCCATCACTGATCAATTTCTTCGCCATCAAAGCTTCAAAGCCTATTTTCAACTTCACCTAGAAAAGTTTTTTTCGTAGCAATCGCATCAAGTCATCAACTATCACGATTACTACCATTCTTTCATAACTTCAGGATTTGCGAAGGAAAAATTGGAAAGTGATGGAAGCTCTCAATTCGGCTGAGAGTCGTATTAAAAACAATTCTGTCGAAAACGTAAGTTTGTTCAAATTTCGTTTCGTCATAGCTGCTACCTAATTTTTGAGACTGACGATTGATTCTTCAAATTCAAGATAGAACGATACATTTCAACGATCAATACATGAATTCTTTTTTTGGCAGTACTCCCGAGCTCGCGATGTCTACTTAATTGAATTTCTTTCAGGCTGATGCTCAAAAACTCAAACGCGAAGAGCAAGAAGCGACCAAGGTCTGGCTCCAAAGGATATTCCCCGAAATTAGGATATCTGAAAAATCGCATGATCAGTGGGTCAAAGTTTTTGAGGAACAAGTGACTGCGACTCTCAATAAATCGAAATCCGATCCCAAGTCTGATGAAGCAAATTTGGAACTTGAGAAAACTAATAAAAGCTTGCAAGCTATGGTGAATAATTACAAACAAATCATCTGCGATACGGTACTGTCAATTAATATTCTCTGGTTTTTATTCAGAGTATGATATAGAAAGATATCTTATAAGCATAATTTTTTCCAGGAAGGAATGTTGAATAAACTTCAGAGTCATATTGAATCAGAGGAAAAGCGATGGCAGGCGCAACTTAGGCAAAAAGAAAGTGAAGTATCGAGCCTCAAAGTAGAAATACACGATCTTCAAAATAAAACTTCGTCCATTGAAGAGGTAATGTCCTTATGGCCTTTGAATGGGGTTTTTATCCTTGCACAGTTGACTTTTTAATTACTTACCTCCAGTTGATTCTCGATAAATTTCAATCTGAAATGAATTCCATGACACTCGCATTTAACCTAACTCGATTCTTTCTTCTTCATGTTGCTTCAAATCAAGCGCTTAACTCTCGGCAACAGTGACGGTATGGAATTCGCTTTCAATTGTATAGAGAAATCTCTTCCGTCTATCACCAGTGAGGTACGAATGTCTAATTCAGCGGAGTACTCCATGATGTACTCAGATGTATCTGTTGGATTTTACTACAATTTCACCTTATGCGCTGAAAGTTGGCATGTAATATCTCATTACAAAAACTCTACTCCAGTAATTCATATTGAATTAGAGCTTTCAACGATCTATCCATCATTTTCATGAAATCCTTTCTTATGAAAATTGTCCCTGAGTACTTGAATCATTAGTATGAGCTAGAATATTCATATAAATTGCTCAACAGTATATTGAATGTAATTAGATGAGATTTTCTTGTTGACAATTCGAAAATTAATTTTTTATTAATCGGGATGTTCTTCCAGCTCCAGCAAAAGATAACAGAGCTAGAGTCCAGGTTAGCAGAAGCAGCATCTCTTAGAGATCGGGTCAAGTCAGAATCACAAAATCTCCAACCCAAAAATTCCCACATGCAAATGCATGATATGGCAGCGTTGGAACAATTACAGGAGGTTGGTATTTCTTTTTTGGTTATTCATTGTACTTCGTTCTCTATCGAAATATTCTCCATATTAGGAAAAGGGTCGGTTGGCTCACCAGTTACAAAATGAGAGCAGCAAATTGGCATCTCTAGAATCGGAGGTATCAAAATTGCGTCAACTTGTAGAATCCAGTGAATCAAATTTGGCTCAAGAAAAAGAGCTCGTCTCGCAGCTGCAACAAGAAATCTCTCTTCTCAAAGTACGTCACAAATTACTAAGGATGATAACAAATATAAACTCGTTGAGGCGCCTTGTGTTGTGAAGTAAACTTATGAAAGAATTGATTTTTTAGAGTGAAATGGACGATGGCAGATGTAGTCCAGATCAACTGAGTTTAAATGGTCCGCCAACTGGAGACTCTCCAAAATCCGAGGTAAGATGAATATTGCCTAGATTTAATGAAATCGTCAAACTGTCTAGTTGAAAATTCATTTCGATCTTCATAGCCTAATATGTTAATTAAATTTAATGCCAACTTCATTACCATTCGAATCTCATCCAACAAATCGCTTTGTTGTTTTGTACGAGAGTATATGACTACTCTTTGTAATATTCATTGATGAAGTTGACTAAATCACTATGATGCGCTTAATAATCTGATCACTTGCAAGACTAGTCTCCCAATAAGTTTTCGTACGTTCCGTATATTATCTGCTAATCTTCACGAATTCATAACGTTTTTCGAAGCAAAAGTAGAGAATACTTTTCACGCATTTGAGAGATTAATCTATTGTGATCTTGAAAATTCACCTACGTCTTACTCGTGAACCTGATTTAACTCATACGTCTATAATATACAGCCAACACTGGGGGCGCAGTGTCTGATAGCTGCTTTAGAAAAAACCCTCAAGACCATTGAATTTGAAACCTGTCCATTAACTGATCCCAACAAGTCGGTTGAATCTCTACAAGATGTCGACGAGTGTTCCCTTCCTTCGAAAAATCCTTCCAATACCTCTCACCCATCAGAAAATGCAATGCAAAATAGCTGTAATTCTTTGAATGGCCCGCAGCATAAAAAGAGCAAGAAAAAACGGAAGGTAAATTCTGAAATTTGAAAAATGATTGAATTTCGTATCTCAGAGGGTTAATGCATTCTTACGGCCTTGAGAATGACTGCATTTTTCTAAATATCATAAGTGTAATTTCTTTGTTTACACCAGATATGTAGAGCAATTTTCGATTTGAATGATGTGATTTGGAGGTTTATGTTGAATTTAAAGAGAATTTTGTTGTCCGATGCAAACTTGATTTTGTAGAAGTTTGTTTGGTTCTTTTTTAAAATTAATTTCCAGTGAGCCTGTATTAGATGACAAATCTGCCAAATTCTTTCTTAGGTTGGAATGTATTTGAAGACAACACACATGAGCTCTTATATCTTTGTCCCAGTGTTTGTTTCCATTTGAAAATGATGAGGAAATTGTTGCTATATTTGCATCAGCGTTTTCCTTTTTAGCAATGTTACTATCTGAATTCACTCCTACTCGCGAAAAATCCCATTAAAAAATCCTCCTCGCAGCCGTGTCTGCATTTGGTTAGACAGACACAATAAAAAAATTGGGTGTCAAGATCGAATGCATCATAGATCAAACTTTTGAACCTAGACAAAAATACAAGATTTTCAAGCCTTGCCTGGCCGCGTTATCTTGAGAACATAGAGAGATTGTGTTTGGTCTAACAATTTAGCTATAATGTCTTCATTGTGTTTTGGTTGTTCTGACAGTCAACTAAGAATTCCATGGCAAAGGGGCGCAGACTTACAGGTATGCATTCACAAAACGTGATCCATGTTAGCCCATGCCTTTTTTTTTATCAAAAAGGTGGATGCTAGAATGCTAGTGGAAATTTTTTTTACCTCTGCCATAATCACCTTTGATTGTTTTCTTTTCAATTTATCCATCAAAAACTCATCATTTCACTATCAATTTGAAGATCTTCATCACAGAGTTTGCAGAAGTATCTGTTTTGTTGCTTGATGAATCATTGCATTGAAGAATGTGAACATAAAATTCACGAGCCACTCTCAATCTCTCTTCACCCTTTCCTCATTGAATTGACCAAAGAATGTTCCAACTATTATGTGCATGTAATTCGAATAACATTTACGTTTTTTGAGTATTTTAACTAATATATGACACGCACTGACCTGCACAAACTCGGAAACACTAAAGGATTCTCCGTAATAGTAATTGCTTGTGCACAAATCATTGCATTCTGTATTATTAACATTAAACAGAAATAAATTGCACTATTCCTCAGATGTTGAATGAACATGATGAATTGGATATTTTTATGTCCATCTTCATTGATTTGTTGGAGCTTGTGATGAAGTCCATTCATGTATTTAGCGAATAATAATAATCTCCAGGAATAAACAATTCATCCTTCTCACGTAATTAGTGAGCTCGTGTTGTAAAAATATATCTAAATGGAAATGAATGAGAGTGGCTTTTCATTGATCAAACTTTCAATTGAGATGAATAATTTTTTAGATAGGTGTTGCAATCATTAACTGGATGTCAATGATATTTAATATCTGTTCATAACAGTAATGAAGTACTTCTGAAAAGAGTCATTATGAGACAACCCAAGCAAATAACACCGTAATATTACTATGCATCATTAAGATTTGAGCGTGTGAGATTAATTTTGATGACTTGTGAACTCATACAACTAAAACAGCATGGTTGAAGTTCTCATCCTCAATGGCACAAACACTGGGGTGAAGGGGCTGAGCACAATTATGACTAGCTTGGTAACCGCATTAGCTGGTTTAATCGATAATTTGAAGAGATGTGAATCCTTGTACATGGTCTTTAATCTCAGATGCAGTGATAGAAGAGGAGTCTCGATAGCAATATCAGGTTTTTGATATGAGAAGCAATTTAATGCTCACTCAGACTCTGAATGGATTTGTCTAGATCTATTGAGCTTTAAAACTACTGGGAAAGTCGTTGTTTACTTTCTCAGTATTTCTAGGAGATACCATACTTGCATTTTATTCAGTTTCCTCATCTTCCATCTTCTTTTAGTTCATACCGCCCATTCATTATAGGCATCATATACTCGAGTCAAGCCTCATGTATCGTTGTTTACCTCAAATTATTTGAATCAGTGTTACAAGTGTTGTACCCTAGATTTTCACAAAAAAATGTTTCCTTGCAAAGCATACGCTCGACTCTGTCGTAATAGTCAAATTCCATACTTATTGTTAGAGCAAAGATTCATTGAAAATGAGTAATTAGAGTGCACCATAGAAGAATGCTAGACCAAAGGGTATATTATATAATACTGGTCTAACATTTTCCAACGTTTCCTTCTGCAGTATATTTCATTGAATGTTCCATGTCTTAATAGTTTTGAGACCCTAAGCTCCTGATGTTTCTGAGTTTGCAGATTTTTTAAAAAATTCAAATTGTTAGTATTATGGCACTAAAAAAATGTATGGACAAAAATATCCGAATCGTAGGGCAAGTGTTTGTACTGTGGATCTAGTATAATTCAACGGGAATGTCTCCGAAAAAATGTTTTTGATATTTCTCTGCAATGAAATGGATCTTGAAGACTGACAGATGGATCGGCCGTCCTTGACACTCATGCAAATTTTACTGTTGCCAAAAAGTCCGTAATGTGCTGAACTATAAAAAATTGAGTTTCATGATCGTTGAGCTGTCTATACTTAAAATTTCTTGTGATTTTCTCGTAGAAAATATCGAAAAATTGTTTTGAAATCTTTCCATTGAAGCATGCTCGATCCACAGCACAAATATTTGACCCTTGGCACGAACATTTTTTTACAAATACGTTTTTTGTGCCAAGATCGCGACATTTTGGATGTATAGAAACCGCTGAGAAGCACATGTGATGAAGTTCGGGATTCCAAACATATACTTCCCAATGGAATATACCGTAGAATGCTTGTCATGGATTATATGTTCATTGTCCATGAGTCCTAATCCCGGATATGTAATTTGACAAGTGCGGTGGAATCGACCGTACATTCGAATGTCTGACATAGCTTTTGCACCAACAAACTAAGAATAGATTAGCAATTCTTGCATGGTATGTGCATTTATGCATGTCATAACAATTTCAGGAGAAACTGCCTGTTAATTTTATAGTTCATATCATTTCACGAAATTTTTCGAAATCCTATGTTTTCTGCGAGGTAAATATTTCAATTTCCAAAGTATTCTGGCGGAGAGATGCACAGAGCGTTAAATCAGAATTCCTCAACTTTGAAGTATCATGATCATACAGTCTCATTGCACTCTACAACCTCTTGAAACTCGGAAAAACGCTGTTTTTTGTTTCACTTTTTTTTCTCGTTTTTCAGCTCGTTTTTCAGCATATGAAATTACCGTTGCAAAAGTGTCACACACATTATTCGAGTAAAATTTTTCGAATTTTGAGACATATCAAATTTTTCCGCGGATCGAGATCCACACTCCCTTTCTTTCGAAGATTTAGCCTTTTGTCAAGAAACTTTCTCAAGTCACAATTCCAAGTCAATGGCTTTTTTCTAAATTCGCCGAAAGTCTGTCGGTTGTCTTGTCGGAATTGAGCTCGCTATGTAGATTTCAGCGACTATGGAAGAAGAGCGTTATTCCCATGCGCTTTTATCGTCATGGAATGCTCCTAGTTTTATTCTTGGTCCATTTTTAATATTATATAGACTCGATTCCTTTCATCACTTAATTATATGAACTTCTAAGTTGCATTATGTGTTGGATTGTGCCTCAGATCGAACTTCAAGGTTCAATATCCGTTCCTATGAATATCCTATATTATAAATGGATGGATATATAAAGCCCTATTCGGTGAGGTATATATAGAGTGGATGCTGTAATTTCGTGCTCGTTTATTCCTCTCGGAGTGTGTTCACGAGTTGATAATATAAAATCGTCAAAAATTAAATTCAAGCGAGTCCATTTTCTTCGTAATAGTGCAAACGTCGATTTTTCTAGTATATTTCGAGAGATTTCTTTGTGATTCCATGAAAGATTCAGCAATGCACTCTCATGTTTTGTCTATATCAAAATTTTTGCGATTTATGCTTTTTCATACTCTACAGTGAGATCGGAAAAATGCGCGTACAAAGATTTGATTATATAAAAACCAAGTTTCTGGGTTCTGAGTAGTTCAAGTGCAATGAGATAATTTCCATTTATTGATACTTTCAAATTTTCTCCATCTGAAAATAAAAGCAGGGATGTGTTGAATGATAGGACTTTATTTTTGAAACTGATGAAAAGTTCACCTGAAGATCAATTTCACATCCTTATATTATCTTGAATCCGAGTTATTTAAATTTTTCGAAAACCCAATCATTGTCTTTGAGATTAAACCAGTTGCAGAGCTTGTATTGATTTCAAATGCCTCTTTTTAGGGTGGTTCCGGAAGAAAGTAACTTCGAAGGATAATTTGCATCTATCAAGTCCAAGGGAAAATGCTTTATGAGAGTAAGCGAGGATGAATGTGTCAAATGCATGCATGGTCATGCTGAATAAAACACAACAGCAGATTTTGCTACCAAGAAGACTAATATAATTATTGAAATGCTATGGATGATGTTTATTATACAAATATCATATTTTATTATGTGGATGAAATATAAACAATTAAACACGTAGTTAGTAAAAAGATCGGAGAAATATTGACAATGGTGTGTGTAATGGTTACATAAATAGATGTAAATGACTACTCATACGAAATGTAAAACGAGTATGTTACGTGTTAAAAGGGCAGTATGCATTTTTTGAAAAGAGATTATTTTTTTGTTATAGAGAAATCAAACGGTCTAAAGAGTATAGCTTATTATATACATTATATATATACATATATCGCTAATTTGCAATCAACTTCAACGAAAAGCACCTCGAGCATCCTTTTTCCAAGAAATAGGCTCAAGTAAGAGAGCTAAGCGGTGATTTTTTTTACGAGCAATCGGCTGTTCGTAATTCATGCGATTTTAATGAAATTCAAACACTAAATGATGAAAATTGTACCATATGCAAAACAAATCACAAACAAGGTCTGTCTTGAACAGAAATTTCATTTTGTAATATGGAACAAAAATCTAAATGAAGCATGTGCAATAACTGGAGAGAATTTTTGTTATCTTCTGAAAATATACGAAGAAATTTTCTGGATTTTTAGCAAAAACTATTGATGTTTTTGGTACCCATCACACCTATTCCACTTGATCCCTTGGATATCGACATAGCCGACTTTTCAGATTTCTCCACGATTCTTGGAGATATCGCAGGTATTGGAATCTCCGCCGATTTTACACGACTCCTGCAATTTGCGATGTTTTTGGTATCCACGATATCTTAAAAATTGATGGAGGTATTTGAAAAGTTCCAGATGTTGTTAACTATACTGTAGGCATAGAATAACAAGGTCTACGAAGTCGGGACTCAGGGTATGAAATATGGTTAATTTTATACCCTGGGTGCCAACTTCATTGAGGGCATCCTATTGACCGAAATGGATAACGTTATATGTAGGCTTTAGCGAAGCTCAAATAGAAATGAATGAAGCATGAGAAAGGGCCGTCTTGTCAAAATTGGACTTATTGCCAGCTTGGACATCATTGATTGAATATCATTCAAAATTGGCAATCGGGTTGAGCTGTGACATCATCATACACAATGAGTCTCCTTCAGTCCTAAAGTTGACTCGGTTTCCGGCAAGAGTCCAAAAGGACTGTTTGACCTAGAGACATCTTATAATTTGGGCATTTTGTAGTATCTTATGCTCCGCTACGAGGTTCGGCGATTTTGCGTCACGATCCCCTTTTTTCCAGAGTGTAACGAAGGAAAATGTCTTCATAGTGCACCCATAACAGCCTGATGTGATGAGAGAGATGAGTATTATACCATTTTTTGGATTAGCGCGACCAAGCCCCAATTTCCTGGTCGAAGTCGGATTTCAAGTCGACATTTTAGTCACTGTATACTAGAAAAGTAAATGCATTAAAATCAAGTGTTAAGCGAAAAAACGTATAGGTCTGATCGCATTCCTTTAAATGATCTCAGTTTTCCAATGCCTGAGTAGCTGCTGTCACGAAATCCTGGGCTCCGTTATTTTATAAAGCCATTGTCATTGGTTAATGATTATTGCTTGTATTCATTTCGGAGTATTTAAAATCTTGCCATCAGGGACGATTGGATTCAGGAGACGAGTTTGACACGGTTTCGGAATCAACTGAAAGTATGTTTTAGGCAATTTCAGAAGTTTAATTCTAAGAGAACTTGACAGTCGATCGCTTCATTACTCTTTATAAAATAACTTATTTCTAACATGTAGTATTTACAAAGCGTTCTTCAGAAATATAATCTTTAAAAAACAAGATCCATACCAAGATGGTTTGGATCTCAACAATGGAAGTTCAGTTTTTACAATAAACACACTAAATTAACATATTTTGCAGAAAACCAATAATGTAATTTCCTAAATCTTCATCTTGATTAGTCCAAGAAACATAAACACTCTTTTGGTCACCATCTTCCCCTTCTGCTTTAATAAGGACAGATTCAACTGATATTGAATCATCAAGCATTTGGACTGTCCAGCCTGAGAGACGATCTTGTAATGGTTGCAGCAGTTTTCGAGTTGTGTTCTGAGCTGGCCCAGAATCTCGAACTTGAATAGTTGATGTGAATCGGACAATGTGTTTTGTTATTCCTGCTGCTTTAGCAACCTGTAAATTGCAAATTATTATTACTACTAGTAAAAATTCACATGCAGAATACTCGTGAACTATTATACCTCTTCAGCATCAACAAGGCAAATTCCATCTTCTCGGCACATCAACACACTGTGTAATAATCTGCGTCTTTTTGGATCAGGAGGAAGAGCAGAGTATCTTTTGGCTTCAGACTTCAACAGAGCCAAGGAAGCATCTACTGGAACCTTTGATGATGTGGCAATCACGCATGTTTCTCCATTTGCTGGATTGTAGCAATTAATTTTGAACTCTTGCTTAATTTTTTCTTTGAGGTACTCCATTTTAGCAAACTCTCCATGAACTAACATCACATTTTTAGGTTCACAATATTGGATCAACTGCATGATACCTTTTGCATCTGCATGAGCAGAAAAGGACATGTATTCAACGGCCATCTTCACCTCTACTACTTGGCGGTTTTCAAATTCGATTCTTTTGGCACCATTTAAAACCTTATGGCCTATGGTTCCTTGCACACAAAAACCAGGCATAATGACCATATTAGCTTCGTTGGGAGCCCATTTCTTGAATATTTGCAATGATAACCCCGCATGCAACATTCCTGGAGTGGCAAAAACTACCATAGCTCCAGCATTGTCTATGTACGATTTATCAAATGGCTTTATATGTTTGAAATCAAACATATTCCTCTGTACAAACGTTTTCTTGATCTTTTGATTTGTCCAAGTGATGAACATTTTGTAGTAATTATTAGCTTTTTCTGTTAAACCTAGGGCAAAATAGACAGGGGCTTTGAGATTCATTCGTTCCCAGTATGTTTCCAACAGGATACAAAGTTCCTGGGCTCGACCAAGAGCAAACACTGGAATAAGCACTTTGCCACCTTTATCAATACACTCGTGAACTTTTTTGAGAAAATCTCTTTCACGGCACCTTTTGGAGTCTCTGATAGTAGTTGCATATGTTGATTCAGAAATGAGCAAGTCAGGCCTACACTTATCTATCCAAGCGGCTCCTAAATGTCGATCTGGAGTCATGTTATAGTCACCCGTATACACAATTGATTGTGATCCAACTCGCACCCAAAACATAGATGCACCAAGTACATGGCCTGCATAGTAAGCCTTAATCTCTAGCTCCGAGTCAACCATGACCGACTGATGAAGAGTGACAGCTACAACTTTCTTCATGCAGTCCTTGATCATTTGTGATGTGAAGAAATTACTTTCACCTTTGCGTTCAACTGCAACTTTTCTCATGTCCTCTAGAAGTATTGGAGCAATTGCTTTTGTAGGGTGAGTCATGTAAATAGGACCCGTGTATCCAACCTGAAAAAGAAGATTGATTTGAGATAATTTATACAAGTTGAGAACCAGTGAAAGTGGAGGTGAGAAAACGATGACATATTACCATTTCAGTGAAATAAGGCAAGGCTCCGCAGTGATCAAGGTGGAAATGAGATATTATCACACAGTCTATGTAGTTTGTGACTGGCCCTTCGGGCACAATGTATGAGAAGTCAGGGAACCTCCTCTCATCATTGAAACCCATGTGCATGCCACAGTCCAGCATGATGTTTTTTCCACCCATTGAGACAAGAATGCAACTTCTGCCGACATCCTGCCCGGCTCCAAGCGGTGTAACCTTTATGTCAGGCATCTTAATTTTGTGTAAACTACGTTTTGGTACAGAAAACGAGATTCAAGAACAATGTTTCCTCATCGGGCCAAATGCTTCACTCTTTATAAGCAACATTCGAAAAGATCTGGTGAGATATTCGGCGTGGAAAGTTGGAATAGTTGGAACAACGCTATGCTATATTGGGTTTGACAACTGCCGAACACTGACTAACACTGACTAATGTCCCAATACATGTATTAGGTACCTATTCATCCACTTACAAACGCACCTATGTGAGACTAGCATTATATGCTCAAAAAGATTATTGGTTTTGGTTCGGCTGTAATTGTTTTGATTGTTTTGATATATTACGTAAATTGCATAATTGAGCAATCTGAGATAATCGAGTTCCAAGTCGCCAAAGTATGGCGAATACAAAATCTCATAACTCGTGGAACGATCGTGCTCGTGGATTATTGCATCTGGGAAAAAAGTCTCAGCTCAAATTGAATCTTTGGATTGGTGAAATTCGGTTTTTTTAACCAAACACCGGAGCAATCAGTGAAAATAATCAATTTTGAGATCAAAGTTTCTCCTGTAAAGTGATGTCTATACATCGGATTTCTGCATTACCGACACATGCTTTTGGGAGCAAAAATTAATGTCCACGGAGGATGTGATGTGGATCAAATAAATTATTTCAGCCCCAAATAAGTTTCGATTGGTTAGTGTAGAGTTAATTTTGTCATGTTTGGTTATCAGAAACAAGTATCCAGAGTTACGTAGTCCAAGATGATGAATCTCACGGAGACAGAATTGACATTTTGCTTTCGCCTTAAAATGCTCTCATCATGACTTCGGGGACTTATCGTGAACTCTTTTTCGTATAAAAGTCGATTCTCTTGAAACTGTGGAATTTGTGGGTCAAAAATGTCCATCGTGTCACGTTTCGTGGCATTTTGTGATAATTCGATATCTTGGATCCCTCGGTCACTTTTGGGTCAGTTAAGTGGATAAAATTGGTCGTTTGTAATGGTAAGAAGTAATGCTGAGCCCAATCGCATTGTTGGCAGTTGAGGAGTCGACTCTGGATCAGTAATACTTTTTTTGTGTGCCACGGTATGTGACAAACCGACATAAAATTACGTCTCACGAGATTCTATCGCCGCGGATCCTTCTGGCCGCGCGCCAAATACGGTTGAAAAAATTCTAACAGACCCATTTAATCAATTCTCACGTAATAATAGAAAAAAAAATCCTCACGTGATGTAAACCATGCCACGGAATGTGACATTTTTTTGCTTTATCTCAAAAAGATGCCAGTTTTTCGTTTGGTAAATTGAGGGATTCGAATTTTCGGGTTTTAGCTCATCGGAAAATTTAACCTTGACACGTCCGAAAAAAATTATCATTGGTATGAAAAGCCTCTAGACTCTCGAAAAAAATGTACAGCATAGTCTGATGTTGCCACAAAATGTGACATCATTTCCATGGACACAGTGTCTTTGTTGATTATATTACTAAATAATCAAGCTGGGGCTTGTATTTATGTTCAAAATCACTCTTTCATACCTCAACTTTCAGACACCGCTCGGACTAAACACGATTTCAATCGTTAGCTAGTGAATTCAAAGGCATAGAGGTCACGACTCACTGTCCGGACACTCGAAAAATGAGCTATTTTGAGCATAACGGCGCGTAGAGGGTAGAAAATGACAACTGTCGTATCTCCAAACTATCCTCGTATGTTGCGAACGATGGGTATCAAATTATTCCACACTTAGATTGGGCTAAATCGTCAATATGTGAAATTGCCAGCCACGGGCATCGAATCCCACAGCTTCGAGACAATCGATCGTATATTTCACCTAATGCCACTAAATACTGTCGACAATTTTTTTTTCTATACTAAGCGATAGAGTTTACAGGGGAGCGACACGGCACATCGGGGGGCGGAGGCTTGTGCGAGCCTCGGACGCAGAAAATCCCACTTTGATAAATATGAGAGACTTCGACCTCAAAATATATCATAATTACTGATTATTTCGGTGTTTTGGAACAACAAAATGAATTTGACAGATCCAAAGCTTCAATCTCAACTAATTGTAAAGACACGTCGAGCCTGAAGCAGTACTCGACTAGTTATGAACCTCAGAACTCAGCGAATTTCAACGAATTTGGAATCGATTGTCTCGGATTGGCAAATTTTGCGAATCCTACTAGTCACCTAGTCAATTGAAACGGCGCCGTTAAGGAAGAGCTCATTTACCAAATAGTCGCCTCGAGTTGACAACCCATGAAAATTAATGAAAAATCTCTTGTGGCATAATAAATATCTAACAAAGCTAGGGCGTTTTTCTCAAAACCAAGTGAGTTTTTACCCCTCTTTATCCACAAAAAGTTGAAGGCAATCTTCAAATCGAGTCCATCCAAGATTCAAACTTCCTAAGCATGACTATATGCAATTGAGAAGTCAATTTTATGATAGATAATTACCCATAAATGAACAAAAGGAGTGCTCCTGCGATTTTTTGGGATTTCCAGACCTGTTGATCGAAAAGTACCGCTTGATACACACTGGCATGAGATGGTTCCCGAATCCTCGTGGTAATTGCGACCCTCGCCTTCTGCTCGGGTCAAAAAGTATTGCGCGGACTATGGAAACAAATTTTCCCAGCCTTCTGTGGAAAACGGCTAATTTGCAACGAGTGCATAAAGTTGTGTCACTGTCCATGCGAAGTAAGTTGGATGACAAAAGTTGAGACGAGGATCACGAGTCTGATCACGGGTTGGGTGATTATAATGAGGTATGATGTGACGCTATGATTGTGAACTGTGCGCGAAAAGAAATTCACGCACTATAATGTGCGCGAAAAGTTACATTCACGCACATTTAACTGTAAAAAAGCGGGAAGTCTTTTCCGCAATCCTTCTCGCACTGCAAATAATAAACAGAGCGTAAACGTTAGATTTGGCACACTGAATGATATTTTCTGAATCAAGTTGAGTGCGAGAGTCGGAGTTATTACGAGGATGCGAATTCCATATTTTACGGTCGTGCACACATCGAATATTATATTTTTGCCAATATGTGAATAACAGTCAAAAATCCGCGCGAAAAGTGCACCATCACGTACGCAGTGTCAAAATTGTGAATTGTGCTGCTATTTTTTGAGAGAAGAAATATTATAAAGTACTCCAATAAACTCTTCTTGTGACAATATTACGTCTTAAAAATCTTAGGGGAATCACTTGTGCTGCGGTCGATAAGTGTTTACTATCTCATACTGTTCTTACACCCAGAAGTACTCAAATCGAGTAACTCGATACTCCGAATGCGTATCTTCCCACCGAAATGAGTAATCCCGATGCTATTTTGCTTTCTAGTATATATTGAATTTCTAAGAAGTGCTAGTTCTCGAGTACCTAGTTTTTACTTAATTATCTATTATACTGACGATAAAAATTCTAAAGAGGAAATTCACTATCAGCTCACAATACTTGGGAAATCTATGAAGGAAAATCGTAATAGAAAATATCATTGAATGTTATCGATTGGCATCAGGTATAACGCTATTGTTTAGAACTCATCGACACAAGTTTTTATTTTGTACCATATTGATGACTAGGGTATTATTTGATATATAAAGCTGGTAAGTAACGGAAGAAGCTGTGATTCCTTAGTAGTCTTGTCAGTTTCAAGTCTGCTCTCATCAACAAATCGTGAATTATGAAGGGAACATTCGCCCTTTTACTCTTTGTCTTCGTGATGTGCATCATGACAAATGAGTCGAAGTCCATTGAATCTATCATTCAACCATTAGGTATACGTGAGTTTTTAATCGGACTTGTATGTATAATAAGTTATGTGGGACTCTTTCGCTGTTTTCGTGGAAGAACATTGTGTTCGGACAAGGATGAATATCGATCGAGATTGTTCGCCTAGTCATTAAGTGATCATTTTCAGAAATTGCATTAGATAGTCAGGAAAGTATCGATGATCAGGGATCATTTAAACATTTTTTGTGAAATCGCAGAGGCGAGGTTAACAGAGAATTGTGAAAATTTCCTACACATTGGAGGGAATGAAATCTTCAATCGAATTTCTTAAAACAGAAAATGTATAACACTTCATTTTGAGATTTTCATAAAAATTCTTCAATGCTATCTCGCACCAACACGAGGCACGAATCAAAATGGTGACATTTTCTTTCAAGTCGCTGTCGAATGACTTATCTTGAAATTTATTTGGAATGACCGTGCAATACGGGGAATAGTCGAATTGATCACCTTCTGATTGTCAATAATAGACTTATTCCATTCTTTGTGAAACTTTTCTTCAAAGCCTTTGCAGCAATTTCTACAATTAATAATCAAGCCAATCTCTGTACTATCCAAGTTGGTCTCACGATCATTATTAGTTATCGACATCCATAGAGTAGGATATATTTGTCACATCAATATGTTCAATTTATCTTGATTTGCTAAACTCTAAATGCTATTGATGAAATCAAGCCAAAACGGTTAATTGATGTTAGATCCTTGGAGCTCGTGAAATGTTATTCAATTTCAACGTTCATCTATCTGCAGACTTGGACAATAGAGGTTTAGTGTGCAGGAATGAGTTCCAAATCTTATCTGAGTCATGTACTCAAACGGTTCGATCATAATAAATGAAGAAGTTAGGATTATGCAAAAAATGACAAGCAATAGTCCGCGCGGTATGCTCCAAAATTTTCATTTCGCCAAAACCAGCGTTTGTTGAGGAGGAATCAATGATCTCTTTTGGCATGGAAGTAATGCTCAAAATTTCTGAACTCAGAGACGTTCGTTAGCTTTACAAGATCATGCAGGCACGTGCAATTATTTGAGGGCTAAGAATGAGTTTATTAATTTTGGTTTTACTGTATTTTGCTAGAATCTTGAAGGATATTGACAATAAGACTTTCCTTATCTTTGCTTGTATATTGTCATTGTGATCTGACGCCTCGTGTGAGAGCATTGATGTAATGTCTGGAGTGTTCTTCAAGCTCGTCTATAATTGCATTCTCATTTACTTTTTCACTTCTAAAGCCTTCTTCAAATGTTAAGATGTCAATAAATATTCAATATAAGAAAGAAGAAAGGATAAAGGAGAAGAGAGATGACTATGTTGGATATTCCCGACAGGTCTTATCTCATTTGAAATCATATTTCTGGACAGCCTGCGTCGTTCTTCTTGCTCCAAGCTTTCTTGGTTCTTTTTTGCACGTGCC
>JAPYYZ010001034.1:0-26724 GCA_030522705.1 Eretmocerus eremicus
TGTTGTCATCATTGTCATCCGCAAGACAGATTTTGACCCAAAGATTTCTTCCACAAAATCTTCCAGGTCAAATCTGTCCTGGGATCATTGAGGGAGTGTATGTGCATGAGTTGAGTTCTTGCACATATCCCAACGATGAGTCCTTGATCTTATTTGTTTTGTTTGAGCATCCTATCGCCTCTCTTTCTCATCAGAAGCGAATTTTTCACTGTGGACAAGATGTCACTCTCCAAACCTGTTTGAGTGAAATTCCACTCAAATCGAGTGAATAAACTAATGATGGCAGGAGTATTTGAGTAAAATCATGGTGTAGGGACGACATTAGATTTTCTGGGACTAATATAACGGAATTTGTTGGAGTAGCTCCCAAGAAACTATGTATAGAATCACCGCAGTTATGAAATGGATCTTTTTGGACTCAGCCCATGCCATTGACCTTCCGCTCGAGCATTGCCAACCTAGCCTGAAGATGTATTCTCAATCATCCGAATTTTCAAAATTTTTCAAAATCTTCACCAGATCTTGCCAACTTTTAGTACCGATCTGGGGATCGAATAGGCAGCCATGGATGTGTAGCGTATGATATAGCTACATGCAAGAATATCCTCATAAGTGAAGTGGCGATACGAGTGATCGGGCAAGATCACGAATATCGCAAGTTCATCGATCAGAGTGAAGCTCGATGCAGGAATCGACTGGCATAATTACAACACATGAGTTTCGGAAAGCCCCTCGGGCGATTGCACAGAGAAGATCGGGGTCGAACGATCAGTATTTGAGGAGCGCTCAAAGCTCGGCTCGCTCTCTCACTCGGCTCTTACTCAAGGATCAGTCAAGTCAGTACGCGCAACGCGTGACGAGTACTCGCAGCCCCGGTCGGCCTCGTCATTCCGTAAAAACCACTAGTATTCGTAAAATCACATTAGCTTCAAATCATTCCGTAGGTCTCTTTCCACTGAGATACTATTCGGGGTTGAATAAAGTAGTAGCTGTTCCAGATATCTCTCGTTGTGAATTCATTCAGCCAATCCCTTCCATGATCCCGGCGAGGCAGGATCTCGTTGGTGGCGGAGGTGAAGAACCCTTAGGACGTAACAACCCTGTCCATGTCCAGATCGAGTTCACAAATCAAACAAACTGTTTTGAAAAAATTCCCCCACTGTTCAAACCACTTCAATAATTGTGAGTTCATTCACCCTGTTGATTCTTTTGATAGAGCTCTAAATTCATGAAAAAAATCGGGAATTCCTGACTCCTCTTAATGACTCTGAGATGTCTCCATCTATCGAGTGTATCAATTACGCTATGATGGATCGGTATTCTTATAAGAGGAGAATGAAGATTACCGACATCACTTCGAGAAAAGGTACAAGTAATCTCTCTGAGCAGCGTAATTTGATTTAGAAAGATGCCATAAGAACCAAAGGAATTTGTTCTCCAGATTCTGTAATAGAAAAACACGGAAGAGAATCAATGTTCAATTAGCGTATCATTTCAACCTCTAAGTCCCGACCAAATGTAGTTCTCTTCCACAAAAATCGTCAGAATGGCGATTATCATCACCACTTTCGATGGAGCTTGGGCGCGCGAGAACTTGGGGTCTCTTGCTCGACCTGAAGACCTCATTCCTCGGCATCCAACGGAAGAATGTCCATACTCACTCGCACAATGGCATGAAATCTGGCCTCAGGCGAATCACTTTTGGGAAACTTTTATACTTCGATCCACCGTGATGCGTACGCTAGCCTCAATCGGTAAACTTGTCTCGATGGGTTCCAGTACCGAAATATTGACTGGAATATACGAACTGAGGAATGTCACGTGGACAAGGAGTCCTGATTCTCAGAGGCAACACGAGAATCGATATAGAAGGGGCTTAAATGGGACAATATGAGAGTCGAGGAAGAGTGATGTTATCGGAAAGGTTGGTCAGAGCAGTCTGTCTGCAACGATTTGAGGATGAAATAACGGGTGTAATGTCGCGGGTGTATGTGATTTTCAATCGATTGCGAAAATTGGCGTAGCTCCGGAACTAACCGTTCAATTGAAGTGAAATTTCGTGGAGGCGCTTTTCCGACGGCGGGAAAGCTGTCCGTGGAGAATTTTCCGGAAAATTCGAGAAACTCGAGAAATTTCTCTGACGAGTTCATGGGTCGGTCGTACAGCAACCCTCTCGATGACCCCGCATTGTTCGGCTCCCCGCTCTTGCATTTTCATGCGATTTTTGGCATACATGAGTGGCTCGTTATTATAATGTGTCGTCGCTTGAGAGATTACTGTTGACTTCGTTTGAGCCTTCGACACTGTTGCCGGCTCGCTGACCTTGAGATGAGGTAGGATATTGTGCTTCAGCTCATACTTTGTATGAAGGGGAGTGGGCATTCCAAAGCTGCTGGACCCGAGATCCACTGTAGCTGTCGAGAATCGTCATCGACGGCTCTCGTCAGTGCCGATCCGGCTTTGTTCAGGAGTGGCTCTGCGTTTCCGTTCTTGCTATTATTACCGCGCTTTTCAGGATAGTTTTACTATGGTGATCGTGCAACGCATTCGAGGTGTGTGGTGCGCTGACCGTTCAGCGAGCGGCTGTAACACGGCTTATGACGCCAACCTGAAGTGGCCTGGTCGCGCGTTGGTCCTCGTTCGCTGCAAGGTCGTAGCCGATAAATTCTCCCAGCAGCTTCATGCTGTAGAGAGCGGCATGGTTCGTGGGCTTGTTAGTTAAGCTCACGCCAAAAAGACGCCCACTTATACCTGGTATGAATCGTTGAGTCTCGGCATTCTTGAATTGTGTTCGCGCGCGGGGGTATGTGTTTTGGTTGTGCCGACGGCGAAGTGTGATAGGTAATGGTTTATAATATTGTACTCGAATTTTTGGGTGCGTTCTAAGCGTGCGGTGAGCTATGAAGTATGGTGATGCTGTGCAATGTGTTCTGGATGATGGCAGAATTCCAGGTATATGTTGTTTCTGCTTCCAAAAGGAGTGTGATCGGTTCCCTATCATGGATAATTCATTTGCTATAAGTATGTTGCAGTTCAATTCATCATGAAGTTTGAAATGTATCCGTTTCAGACGTTTGCAGCTTCCATTTTCACGCTCGAAAACTGATTGATCTCTTGCAATGAATTAGACCGTGTCTGTTGATTTGAAGCGCTCTTCTCAACCTATTATCACGTATGTCCCTGCTGATGGTTCTCGATGATCGGTTCTTCGGTGGATGTCATCGGCGATGGAGAGAGATGGACTGTATGCGAGGGGCGGATGATGAGTATGCGTTTGTTGTGGAACTCGTTAGACGGCGAGCGACGGCAAGTGCGCGCCCATTCTCCATGCGTGATCCAGACCTGCTCGGTCTCCGGGTGTAGCGTTCACCCGACGGCGAGGGACGGGTGTTGTGCCCTCGTTCTTCTGTTGTTCCCTGGTGATGAGACGGTTGATGTGTCCCGTGAGATGGGTTGGGGTGGTTAACGACATGGCTCAACTGTTGTATGGTGCCTACGGGTGCTCCATCGTCCGCCGCTTCTCCAGATTCTCTTGGTCCTCCTGCGCATGATATATTACGGGCGGTAGTAAAAATTGACAAATATGGTTCTACAGTTCTTCGGCCGATATTGACCCCTAAAATTATTTCAATAGTTGCTATTGATCAGAGAGTATGCATATAGGCTATTCACTCTGTAAGCCGTGAAACTTTTTTGATACTACCCTGTATTTGCTAATTTTGCATGCTTTAGCAATGATATCGTGTACACTCGATGCGGACCCCAGAGCTTCCGCAAGTGATCCGTTGGATGATTTCCCATGGTATGCGTTCAACGATGAGGCCGAATGTGTTGTCCAGATGGGCGATGGACTTGGTTGGTCCCGCATCTCCGTCGGCACTGTGGTTTTTTAAGAATTCTTTCAAGGGCATTTGATACCGAAATCGTCTTTCTATGACTACAATACGCGCCTCGTCCGTAGACCGGAGTAATTCCGAGTCAAGGACGAGGTCGTATCGTGTTTCTCTGAATGTGCGACTTGACTACAAAAAGAGGCACTTTTCATGGGTTTGTCAGTCTACTTCTGCAATTATAGGTGATATACCTTCGACGACTCCGGTGCCTCGTCCGTAGGCCGGGATGAAGGCCGAGGACGAGAGTGCCGAAGCGTCGACATTTTACCAACTGCTATCAACAGCAACACATTCACCTCGCCATCTTTCTGGCCATTTTGTGCTGTATCGATTTATTCGTCTGCACATCTTTTCGATTTTGTCAGTGAACGAGCTTTTCATGAGTCCGTTGTTGATTACTGTGACGTTTTTTTTTGTTATTGATTTCCAAAATTTCAAATGGCCCGATGTACTGTTGGGCCATTTCATTTTCGACTGGCTCATCCAACATATAAACGTATTCGCCCTCACGAAATTGCTGCACATTGACATTTCTATCATGATAAAATTCTAAACGGTATTTCGACTTGATCAAACTCGAAGCTGAAGTTGATTGGATTCGCTCCAGATCAATCAATTCTTAGGCGACAAAGTCGTCATATGTTTCGAGGTTGTCCCGCTGTGGAGGGTGCGCTGGTGTTCTCGCTTTCCATTCGAAGAGTAGTGTATGGGGTGCGTAGCCCGTGCTGGCATTCACCATGGTGTTGATGGAGTGTTTAACCAGTGGCAGCACCTTGTCCCAGTCTGACCGATCCTTCGCAAAAGCCTCGAGGAATTCCGTAAGTGTCGCGGATATTTTTGGATTCCCAATGCATCTGCGAATTCATTCAAAATTTTGTTGATAAAATGCGTGCCTGGTCGTTCAGAATTCCGCCAGGTGGTCCAAAGTACGCAATCACTTTGTCGAGCAAGCCTCTCGCTACCCCATGCGCTGTTGCTCGACGCGTGGGTATAAGTATCACATACTGTGTCAGTTGGCACTGCACGGATGAAATATACTTAGAACCACGGTTCGATGCGAACAGCGGTAAATAGAGGTCGATTGCGATTTTATCGAAAGGTCTCACTGGTGTCTCCGTAATATTCATGGGCATACGAGTTTTGGTTGTTACTAATTTGTCTACTGCACAACCGTCACACCTCTTGACCACGGCTTTCACATCATCGCGCATGTTTTTCCAAAGATAGACTTTTTCGAGAGCTTTGACAGATTCATTACAGCCCAAATGAGCACCACTGACTGACGTATCGTATTCTTCGATCAACTTGTATCTGTCGATTTCGGATGGTACTTTCAAATTGTGCTTGAAAAGTATCGCTTTCAGAAGCATACCCTCAAAAATTCCTCCAAACAGTTCAATAACCTTCGGCCACAATGTTGACGACAAAATCTGGTTATCTTGAACGAAGCCTATTGTTTTGAGTTCTTTTCAGGAAATGTGTTTTTTCAAATTCTTGAGAGCTTTTCTCATGTCATTCGGGAGTGGTCTTCCGGCCATGTGATTTTTAATGAATGTACAGAATATGCTCAAGTTGTTCACTCGGAATTCGTGTACGTCTCCAATCGGGAAATTTCCATCAACAATAACTCTAGGATCAATATAATCTTTCTCGATTAATGATTCGATGGTTCCTGTCTTCAATTCTCCATTGCACGTGGCAAAGAAGGCAAGATACTCTCGGTAGCTGAATGGGTGCTCATCGACGGGGAATAATTTCTGTAACGGTCGCGCCTGTTCATTGTTGCCAAGTGCCCACGCAGGCTTCTCACGTGGCGGCCGAGCTTGCGCAACGAGATATTTGTCGAGCACTGCTGAGTGCGCTTTAGGTCTGGAAGTCTGACTCTCAGATTGCAGTTGAGGTTGAGAATTCTCTGAAGTCTCATTTTCCACACTCGAGGTATTCTCATTCGCGGGTCCGTTTTCGTCGGACTCATCAATTTTCTCGTCGAGTTCGCGAGAATTCTTGTTGCGCGAAGTCCGAATCGGCAGCAGCGGGGTGTGATGTTCGGATGGCATATCTAAATGTAGATGAATAAATTCTCTACTTTCACTCGAGCAGATGTGAGCATGTGAGCCACAAGCTGATTCAGGATGAATATGCACGCAGACGTTCCTACGGAATAGCCGTGACAACACGAATATGCAGTCGACGTTCCCATACCGCTCTTCAGACCCAAGAAGTTCGCGCGTCTCATCGGCATCCGTGCATGACTCGAAATCTTCCCCTGTCGATGATTTCAACCGAAGTTCGGGTGCGGTAGTCTCTAATCCACCGCCAAAAATGAGCGACAAAAATGAGCAGTTACCCCGGGGTGAATTAAGAATATCCTCAATCCTCTCGGGAGTAATCGCTCTTCCCGCGCATGCAAAACCAAACTTCAGCTCCTTTGATTCATTCACCAAATTCTCGTGGGTCTGCTGAGGGGGGGGGGGGGCGATCTGCATACCATTCTCGGAATTTTGGGAATTTTCATCTATCCTGTCTGCTGTATGGTCTGCTGATTCAGAAATTGCGGGGCTTAATAGTTGCGTAATCTCATCGGGCGCCTCGCCTGCTCGCTGCTCACGCGGCGGCGGAAGCGCTCGAAATTCATCCTGCATAGCTACTGCAAGCTCCTGCGACGGCGAAGGAGAGGCAAATACGCTCTCCACGTGCTCGCTCCCTATCACGTCGGAATGCGGCTTATCGTTACGCGGTTGTAGCTGCGGCTCAATGTCATCGCAATGCAGTTCACTCTGCCGCTCAATCTCATCGCTCTGCAACCTTTCCTGGCGTTCGATGCTGGACGCTCGGCCGTCCGACGGCAAGGCGCGTTGCACTTGTGGCGTGATGTATTCTAAATCTATGGGACCGCCGCTCCCTTGTATGTCGCTACCTTCGCGATCAATCAGCGAAAAGTTGAACCAATAATTCTCGCGCAATATGAGGGGATCCTTCATACGATCTCCCAAAATTTTTCAATTCTCGTGATTTTGAATGTTTGGGAAATTTTGATTATCATGATATGATTTCATTGCAACTTCGGGACTCAGATTCTTGGAATGTGGGCCATTGAAATTCTCAATATTTCTGATTTCTGGAGGTGATTCAGCCCAGTTTAGTTTTTGATTTTCCACCTGGACATTTTCCACGGATATTTGCTCTGGAATTTTCATCCCGCGGCTTTCCAGATTTCCATCTCCCTCCGGGATTGGGATTCCTATTGATTCTAAGGGGGGATCGAGTAACGCCTCCGAAACACGATGAGTGCGCTCTGAGTCTTGAGACTTAGCAACGATTTCCTCGGCAGAATTTCCCACTGATCGAAGTGATTGACTGCGCTGCGGCTGGGATAGTGGTGGCGCAACGGCTGGCTCGTGCGGTGGCGATCGTCCCGAAAAGCTCAGCGAGGGAAATACATTTCTAATGCGCTGTGATCTACGCGTTTTCTTATAGATTTCCCGAGGTCTTTTCAGTTTTTCCGACCTCATACTAGACTCAAACTTGGATTCTGTTGCAACCGGAGGATCATTCGATTTTCGCTTCCTCAGCGCGTCATCCGTACTTGTTCCTTCTGTTTCAGAGATTTTCGATTTTTCGGCCCCCGGAACGCGAGTTGCGCGTGTTCTATATAAACGGTCTAGGGGTTTTCTTCGCGATACGACGGGTTCATTTCGATCTGGTAGAACCTATTTCAAAGATCTACCACAGTGATATAATGCGCGGATGCCAATTCATCTAAAATGTCTGTTGTGAACGGAAGCGGTTGGCATGTACCGACGGTGTCCTCATTAAGCGAGCGAAAATCAGTTACAAACCGATATCTTTTGGTTCCGTCTTCGTTCGGCGATCTTGGAACAAGGAAACAATTCGCTCTTCATGGCGATCTGGACGGGCGTATGATGCCCAGGTCACGCAATTCCCCAATTTCTCCAATCCCTACATTTTTCATAGCAGGAGGTAATCTGCACCTCCTATCCTTGATCAGTTTGTCTGATTCTAACTCTATTTTATGTTGGATCAAATGCGTAGCAGGCAAGAGCTCGCCCTCTAGACCGAATCGCCATGGGTCGATCATATGGAGCTTTCGTACGTGCTCGATCTCTTTCTCATTCAATCCACTCGCGTCCACGAGACTCATCGAAATTTCAAAGCGCTCAGCAGCTGCATTCTCGCACGCGCTTTCATCATCTACACTTGATTCTTGGGAATGAGGCTCGGCTACAGCTCCGGCCCTCTCAAATAATCTGCGAATATCACGAACCGTGACGTCCTCATCGACATGTTGCGCATCATCACTCCCCCAATCCATCAATTTTTCAAATTTCTCCAATTTGACTCTTGGTGGTTCTATATACATCGTTTCTTTCGTCAAATTTATGACTCCAGCGTATCCAAAACCGTCGTGATTTTTCGTGACAAAGTTTCCAAGGAGTGTTCCTTCAGCTAGACGTGTGATTGGGAGCCACCCTTCTACAACATTATTAGAGATTTCAAACTCAATAATCCGACGTAATCTAGGCAGCAATTCTATCTCCTCTTCATATACAAATGGGACAGAAAAGTTATCAAATTCTAGGCAGCGGGCTCTGGGGTTCAATCTACCTCCAAATTCCAATGAAAAGTCCCATCCAATCAATCCATCACAATCAAATAAGATGGTGTCGGGGACAACGTGAAACTGCCATCGCATGCCATTTTTTTTCATGAAAACTGTTCCCACTGATTGAAGTTCACCTTTTGCATAGCCATTTATAATTAAGATGTCAGACTCATCAATTGTCTCTATCAATGGGACTTTGCTCTCTTTGATGATACACACATCTGCACCAAAATCCATATACAATCTAACTTTCCCGCATTTATTTTCACGACTTACAAAATCTGCAAGTGGGGGAATTCTACCGGATTTCAAAAATTTCATAGATGTTTTACGAACTTTGATTCGGGGCAATGACGATGTGTCATTGTTACTTCCATTCTCACCTGTTTCTACAACCGTCGATTCGCCATCAGATAACGATTGTTCGTCTGATACCGAATCGGCCGACGGCTCCTCGCCATCGTTCCGAATGCTCGTCATCAATGATACTGAAGAAATTGCACCATCGTTGCACCCGGCGCCTGAGGACTGCGGCGGGCGAGGATTGAGTTTAAAGGCTCGCCTGAATTTTCAGTCGAACAAATCTGCTGTTGAGCTGGTGGGGCCTGCTGTGGGCCCGAGTTGGGATAATTGAGCTGGTTACTCAGCCCCTGTGGAATTTCGTTCGAATCGTATCCGTCGGGAGGGGGCGCGTTTTGTGAATTCTTATAAGGGCTACGCGAATTTTCTCCGCCTCTGCCTCTACCACGCTGACTACCGCGATTATGCCGAGTACTCGGTCGATCGATGTACACATTGTCCCTCTTTGAGTGGTCCTCAAGCACCGAGCATACCTTCGCGTCATGTCCTTTCTTCTCACAATACTGTCAGACCTTATTATCGCTCTATTTCTTAAAGCATGTTGCTTCTACATGGCTCGTTTCGCCGCAGGACGCGCATTTTTTTTGTGACTCCATGACGCGAACGTTTGCGTGGCCACTATCTTCAGAGGTCGAGGGGGATTGCACGCGCGACTCCTCCTCGTTTGGATAGTGCCTCCGTTGCATTTCCACTTGCTGGCCGTATTTTATTGCCTCGCGTATATTTCTCGGCCTGCTGTTCCGCACGACATTTTCTAACTCAGTCCCAATACCAATGATGTATCGAGTCATTGCTGCCTCGTCAGCATCACGAGTCTGAGATTCGATTTCAGGCGAGGTATAATTCGATTTTGTTTCAGCGATGACTCGAAATTTCGCTAACATCCTTTGAAAACGAGTGCCATATGATTCTACTGATTCTTCCTTTCGTTTCAAACAAGCTTCCATCTCTGACATGACGTCATCCAGAGAATCAACCACTGAAAACCGCTCCTCTGATTCTTTCAGGAATTCTTCGACCAAGTCGAAATTTAATACAGACGGCCTGTATAGAACTTTTGCCATCCCTTTTACTCCATTAACGAAAGTCATCAGAATTATATATTCCGATTCCGGTCCGCCCACGCTCGTTGCAAATCTCACCGCCGCACAAAAAGTGTTCAATTGCTCTGCATCGCCATTGAACTTCCCGATGTTTTTCAAGCATTTATGAAAATCAATTTCAATTCCCTTCTCAGACATTGTTTGAATCGAGTGATTCCTCCCTCTTTGTGAAAATTGGGACTGCATATTCAAATTTTGATCGGATTGTGAATTAGTTGGAATCCGACTGGCAGATTTCGTTTGTTGGTTATAATTTTGGTGTGGTGCTTGAGCGGAGCCATTTGTTCTCATGCTTGGAAAATCATGCGGAGTTGCCTAACGAACATTCCCGTTTCGGGGGCTATTGCACTCGCGATGGTATTCTTGGCGTTGACTGTCCAAGTTGGGAGTGACGCACGAACGGTGAGGAGCTTGATGAGCATCCTTCGCTTGGTTGCTTGGGCCAAAGCCTTAGGGAATGAAATCATTAATTCCTGCCCATAGCCTCGAAATTCCATCGAATTTCACTCCCCGGAAGGAGTTCTCGACCTTGGGTCTGAGCCAGCTTTTGGTAAAATTTTGAGTGGGAACCGTTTCTCCTTCAGCAAAATTTTTCAAATTGAAGTTATGACCCTTACAATTTTGTGGCATATTTTGAGCCGTAAATGATTGGCTTTGAGCCATCGGTGCATTTGCATTAGTCAAAAACTCGTTGTTCTGCCCATCCTGGTCCTCAAATTGGGAAGAATCCCAAGGGGTATGTTGGGCGGACTGCGTCCACAAGCCTCTCTGTTTATCTGGTTTTGGCGAATTGTTTCAACCCCTTCAATTAATCGTTTCCGATTTAAAAATTCGTCGATCATTCAAAAATCCAGGATTGACCGAGAAAGTGTTCCGAATTCTCAAGTTCTGATCCTGGTTTTTCCTCATCTCAAAAATTTGACCGTTAGGACCCATGACACAAAATACCGGCGGTAACGATAAGGCGCGGATTCGGCTATTGTTAGGTCGGCGGATCGGTTGCACTCGAATTGGCGATTCATCATATAACGGCGCTGCCTCACGCCACTGTTGGTAACTTGGACCTACGAATTGCCGCGAAATCGCCGGCGAAGTAGTGCGATTCATCGGTGGCGCATTGCTTCTCTCTCTTAACATCTCTCCCGCACCCACATCATCTCCCCATGCTCCATCAAGATCTTCTCCATTAAAATGAACATTTGAACGTCTGGGATCGTACCCAGTTTGGTTTTTCGAAGTATCAATTTCTTCGTTTTGTTGATTTACATCAAATAATTCCGGTCAAAAGTTGAAATCCTTCGAAATGGCTCCAGTATGAGCCAGCAATTCCTTACTTTTCGACTTTGTAAGAAGATTTCTGACCTTTGACATCATGGAAATTTTCGATTCAAGATTTTATTCGAGCTACAGAGATGTGAGTGTGCGAGCGCAATAGATTCATCTCGAGAGACGAGCGAATATGAGATGGTCGGTATTTACGCTTGAGAAGAGAAGCTGCAGCAGGTCAGGGCGATGATGATGCTCAGCATAGCACTCCCTGTGGAGCCGCTCTGTCTGCTGGCCGACGCGATGGCTGGGCGAAGCAACAACAGCTGGCTGATATGGTACCAAAGTCTCTCGTCCGTCTGAGTAAGCCGGTGTTGGTCGCTGTTTGGGCGGGCGGGCGGGCAAGTTGATATGGTCCTCCTGGATGGACCGGCGACGTTGGATGGGCTGCGTCGTCCTCGTTCCATCTCTTGTTCAGTCACGACCTCTTTCCCTTGTCACAAAAACTTCTCGCGAAAATTTCTCAAAATTGCGAAAAATTGAAAGAAAACTTTCTTTTTCCAAAGAAAATTTTTGGAAAACTCGAGGAATATTACCCCACCTAGCACCAGAGAGGAAGATGTCACGTGGACAGGGGGTCCTGATTCTCAGAAGGAACACGAGGATTGTTATAGAAGTGGCTTTAATGGGACAATATGAGAGTCGAGAGAGAGTGATGTGATCGGAAGGGAGCGGTCAGTGCGAATTGATTGAGTGAAACCGGAGATACGCGCGTTTGAAGCTTGGAAAGGTCATCGAGCCCGCCCAGGGCTCACGATTTTGGTGACTTGGATTTTTCCAAATTTTGAAACGGCTGTATCTCCGGTTCTACTGCATCAAATCAACTTCAGTTGGCTCATCTTGAAGGTAAATGTTTTGGCTATCAGATGAGATTCATCTTTGAAGCTCTATAAGCGAGCGCATGCGCGGGAGAACTCGATTTCTGAATCGAAAAGTACTTTCAAAAAATGTAATCGCGTATTCAACGCTTTTCAGAGCTTGGAAAAATCTTGAAAAACATGTTTTTGATGAGAAATGACTGGAAAAATACCTTGAAGCAAGTTTTATATCTGTTTTAGGAAAAGTCAAGGGAAGAAAACGCATTTTAGCCATTTTTTGACTTCTAAATCGTACTAAAACGCATGCCACAAGCTCCAAACCCTCAGGGGATTGCTGAGAATTCATTTGTATCTAGATTACTAACTGACCAATCGAGAAAGATTTTATCTTAATTTCTTGATGGGTGGTCGAAGAAGTTATTTCGCAAGCATTATTCTCGTGTATTTTGGACTCTGAGACCATGTGGGGGGCTTGAAAGACTTTTTGAAACCACGTGAATGATAGGTTTTTTAATAACCTTTCAGATGCTCTCCGAATAATTGGTATCGATTGTGAAGGAAAAAGTTATGAGCAAAATACTAACGCAAAGTTTGATTTTTGGGTTTTTCAGTGAAATCAATCATTTACGCCCAGCCGACGCGAAGAAATTTTTTCCCGGCCGAATAAAAATTGCTGAAATTATGTTCCAATATATCTCACCGATCAAAAAACTTCGCGAGGCGAAGAAAATGTTGTGCTGAAACCATTTCAATCTGGCGTGGACGTCCTCTATAGACTGTGGACTTCTAGCACCGGCTTGAGTTGTCCCAGGCGCGTGGTATGAATTCACGGCCGTGCCGCGCCGAGCGGGGTAAAATGGATAGGATAGGTCAAAATGGCTCAAGGTGAGGCAGAATGAACCGGATGGGTGGAATGACTCAGAGTGAGGCAAAATGCACAGAGTCAGGCGGAATAGGCAGGGTGGGTCAAAACAGACAGGGAGGGGCAAAATGGTCAGGGTGATGTGGAGTAGACCGGGCGGGTGAAATGGTTCGGGGTGAGGCGAAATAGACAGGGTAAGGCAATGTGGTCAGAGTGGGGCAATATGGTTTGAGTGGGGTGAATTGGTCCACCCCCAACCATTTTACACTGCCCAGGCCAAGTTCATCCCACCTTGACCATATTGCCCCACCCTGCCCATTTCACCCCACCCTGTCCACTCTACACCACCCTGACTATTTTGCCCCACCCTGACCGTTTTGACCCACCCCAACCATTTCGCAACCCTCTGTCGATTTCGCCCCTCTCTGAGCCATTTTATCCATGCGGTCCATTTTGAAGGAGCACAAGCTTACAAAACAATGATTCATATCTTCCAGGCTTCATGATTGGTGAAGGTCGGAATGAAGAGAAGACGCTCATGTGACCAATGGAAGAGAGATAATGTCAGAGCATGGATATCATTCGAATAAGTATTGTCCTCTGGAAGCAGAAAACTTCAGTTGTGTCACAGTCGAGATTGGGAGAATAACCACGGTGAATACTGAGAGATTGCAAGATATAGGGAAATGATCGTATTCCAGATTTGACAAACCGTTTCACCCAAGGATTGACAGAGTTGTATGTGGGGGACTTTTGTATCAAATCAGCAGCACCCATGTTTACACTTGGCCCAGGTAAACAAATTCCCAAATGGCAGCTCGTCACTACTTGAAATCCACTAGCTGGAACGGGGGAAGGTGCACGAAGTACCACTCATCTCCAGAGTTATTGGACACTTGGGGAGTGAGAATCACTCATCTGAATTGACTGCTGGCTAATAGCCCATGCGGAGCAATCTGCAACTGCTCCGCAGGTGAGGATCGTCAATATCACTCCCTGAAGCGGATCTCCACCCCAAAAACAGGACGGGTTGAGGAGCCGGTCGGATTTGAGGATGCTGTGCCCGCAGGCTGCAAGCATCGGCAGCCAGCGCAAGGAGACCGCGAAGGTGGCTCTCAACCTTCGCGGAGCACAAGCGGAAGCGCCCGGGCAGACACTCGCGAGGCAACACTGAGCGAACCCAGGACGACTTCACGTTCACGCCGGGTCACCGAAGACGGTCGAAACTGTGGAATGTCCTAGGTCTCGATGCGACACCGAGATCGACATGACCTCAAAAGCTGATTCGTCGAACGTCATGCTCGGGCTTTCGGGCGATACGCTCATGACGCTCCAATGAGACGCGTAAGACGCTGCATGACTCCCCGGCGAGACACTCATGACGCTCCGGCGAGACGCACATGACGCTGCCGGGCGTCAAAGATGACGTATTTCCTAATAATTCTGCGATTGCAGATACGGATCGAACAAGCCCGGACAAATCCTTCATATATTCCTCCCGGGTAGCTAACTTCGTCAATTCCATTGCCATTTCCGCTCGTCATGAAGTTCAGAATCAAGCTGTATATGCGTAGGTATGCCCATATCGCCCCCTGAGCCTGTCCGATACTGCTCCGGCACCTCGAGGCAGATGTCCAGGTGTTCGGCGTCTGCTAGGCATGGCCCTGGCGTCCAACTTGGGTCGTCCAGGTCAGCGCCTGAGCTGCTCGCCTGATTGTACGCGGGTCAACTGAGGCGGCGACAGCGCCAGTCGTCTGCTCACCGGTTGCGCACCACGTCAGTGGCCCCTCGCTCCGCAGCCACCCGGGCCGATTCTCGGGTGGTGTTGCCCCCAAGCCCCGTCGGGAACGCGTCGTGATCGCGTACGGCACGGTCGGCCGTTCGGAGTACGGGTGTGCATGTGCGTGCGGGTGTGGTAGCGGTGTTCCGGGTGGAAGCACGAGGCGCCCACCCATAACCTTGCTAGTGCCGTGCCACGCCGCGTTGGAAAAGCCGCGGAAGAGTATCACGACAAATCTCGTACGCAGCAGACGCCACGTCAGGTCCACCAACCTGATGTGGCATCTGCTGCGTGCGAGGTTTCGAATACTTGCGCCAACATGGTCGACGAAACCTGAGGCTACTCCTGAAAGTCGTCACGAGGCGTTAACGATCCGTATTCATGGTCCTGGCGCTCGTTCCCCCCCCCCCCCCTCCCCTCTACTGGGCTTACGCCTCCTCCAGGCGTGGTCTGACTCCTCCCCACACATCCCCGATCGCCGTGGTGGAAGCTCTACGCAGCTAGCATCCATCGGCGCTGTGGTATCACTCTCCAAAGGCTGGAGGCGTCAGTCGTCGTTCTTGGCACCTTGGTATACCTATACATGCATAGGCATGCTCGCGTCGCCCCATCGGCACCTTCTGCTGCGGTCCATTGCACCCCGATACTCATTCTGCCCCACCGGAGCATCTTGCATCCTCGTAGCGCCATGAAACACCTATACAGCTTGATTCTAGAGTTTATCACCAGTGGAAATAGCGATGGAATTGACGAAATAAGCTACCCAGGGAAAATATTGAGACGGGTTTGTCCGATTTGTACTTGCAATTGCAGAATTATTGAGAGATGCGTCATCATCTATGACGCCCGGCAGCGTCGACTGTGTCTCGCCGAGGCGTCATGAGCGTCTTGCCAGGGTGTCATGCAGCGTTATCTGCATCTCGCCGGAGCTTCATGAGCGTCTCGCCCGCAAGCTCGAGCATGACGCTCGAAAGGTACGATTTCGAGGTTATCTGGATCTCGGTGTCGCATCAAAACCCAGGACATTTCACAGCTCACATTGTCTTCGGCGACCCGGTGTGGAAGTGGAGTCGTCCTGGGTTCGCGGGGCTACAGCTCAAGCTGTTGCCTCGCGAGTGTCTGGCTGTGCGCTTTTGCTCGTGCTTTGCGGAGGGTGGGAGCTGCCTTTGCGGTCTCGCAAAGCAGTGGCAGATTGCTCCGCATGGGCTATAAGCGAGCAGTTGATTCAGATGAGTGATTCTTATTACCCTAGTTTCCAATGATTTTGGAGACAAGTGGTACTTTGTGCACTCTTTTTGATCTCAGCCAGTGGATTCATAGCAATGATGAGCTGGCATTTGGGAAAGACACCGCAGCAGAACCGGGGATTTCTGCCCTCGGTGGGATTCTACCAAATATCAGGAAGAGATAGATCGAATCACGCAGATTCTGATCCTTGCGGCAGTATCCCTCAAGAAGTTTATTCGCAGAAGCTTGACTCGTCTCAAAATCGTTCAATTCTTGGCTCTGGAAGCGCTTCGTTTACATTTTCCGGCGGAGAACGTGGCTTTATTTGGAAAATCGATACGAGCATTTCAATGAGAACACTAAATCGCACAATTGATGAATATCACCTGAAGATACTTGAATATTATTTTGACGTTACGAGAATATGACTCCGAGCGCAGAGATACTTTTTTGAGAATCTTGGCTTTATTTGACGTGGAAAACTGTTTGGGTGCTAACTCGGATATTCACATTCGCTCGAAAAACTCAGCGAAGACAAGAATTCTCTGCAGATTAAACAGCCGTCTGACACAATCATTGACCATCACGTGCATTGATTCGTATGATCATGATGTTCTCAAACGAATGAAACCATTCTCAATGTCCCAAGCCGTACGATGGTAGTGCATTTTGAGATTCAATACTAGAATATCGATGCGCTTCATGCCAAATAATAGATCGAGATTGACCAGAAAGCTGTAATAACAAGAAGATCATTCTGCCGAATGATTCCATCATTCTCCTATTGCGATATTCAATCGACTCATCAGGCTACGCCCCCGCGCTCCATCTCATTCTCTAATTTTTTCTGACCTCCTCGTATATTTTAGTCTTAAAGAATGAGCACTCTCGTATACTGATGATTCCATCGCGGGATACAAAAACATAGAAAGAACTAACTTCATGGACGAGTGACAAATGATTGAGCAGTATAGCTTCCTGAGGGTCGTGTTGCGCATTCCATTCCGTTAACCTAAGCAAGAAATCTCTCCTTATTCACCTGGGGATGAGAGAAACCAGTGCAAATCTCAGAATGAGACCGGGCGCGGGGTCCCGGCCTCATGGGTCATTCCAAAATTGCGAAAAGAGGATGATGAAATCGATCGGCAGAATGATCTCCACGTTATCACCGCTTTCTGGCTAATCTCGATCTATTATTTAGCATGGAGCGCATCAATATTCTGGGATTCAATCGCAGAATGCACTACCATCGCACGGCTTGTGACGTTGAGGATGGTCTCGTTTGATCGAGAATATCATCATCATACGAATTAATGCACGCGATGATCGATGATTACGCCAGACGGTCGTTTAATCTGCAGAGAATTCGTGTCCTCACTCAGTTCCTCGAGCAAATGTGAATATCCGAGTTAGCGCCGGAACAGTCTTTCACGTCAGATAGAGACGAGATTCTCCGAATAGTATTTTGCTTTCGAAGTTATATTCTCGTAAAGTCAAAATAATATCCAAATATCGTCAGGTAACATTGATCAATTATTCAATCCAGTTTCATCATTGAAATTCTTGTATTGAATCTCCAAATAGAGCAGTGTTCTCCGCCGGATAATGCGAACAAAGCGCTTCCATAACCAAGAGCCGAACGCCTTTGAAATGAATCAAGCTTTTGCAAATGAATTCTCCAAAAGTACTGCTGCAAGCATTAGAATCTGCGTGATTCGATCTATCTACCCCTGAAATTTGGTCGAATTCCACCGAGGGTAGAAATTTCTGCTTTGCTGCGGTGTCCTTTGTTTGACAAGGCTAAGTCTAAACAGTTGATGGGTGATACTGATCTGATTTCGAATTCCCCTACATACAACTCTGTCAACCTTGGGTGGAATGGCTCCTTCTCAAATCTGGAACACGCTTGTTCCCCTATATCGTGCAGTCTGTATGTATTAACTGTTGATATTTTTCCGATTCTGACTGTGACACTACTGAGCATCTCTGCTTGCAGAGGACAATACTTATTGGAATGATCTCCATGATTCTGACATTGTCTCTCTTCCATGAGTCACATCAACGTCTTCTCTACATTTCGACCATCACTGAACCTGAAGCTTGGAAGGTATAAATCATTGATTAGTGAGCTTCTCCTCTTTCAAAATGGACTGGATGGGTGAAATGGCTCAGAGACGGGCCAAATGGGCAGGGTGGTTCAAAACGGACAGGGTGGGGCAGAACGGTCTGGGTTGTTCAAAGTGGACCGTGCGGGTGAAATTTAGCCCATATTGCCGAGCTTGTACGCGAGTTCGGAGCTCGTACGCGAGGATCATCTGTGCCCCTGCTTTGAACGACTTGCGCAACTACGCAAGTTGATTCAAATACCGGCATACGCCAGATAAAACGTGACGAATCCTCGCGTACATGACCCGATTCCCGTGCTCGCGTACGCGAGACATCGATGCTGCCTCGGCCTCGGATAACCCTGGCGCACTCGAGTCGTTTTGAAATTTCGCGTACGCAAGAAAAGACTTGGCCTCGGTTGCGGAAGACCCTCGCGTACGTGAGCCGGATCAAATACTCACGTACGTGAGACTTAACGTTACGAATCCTCGCGTACGCGAGCCGATTAGCGAACTTGCATACGCGAGAACAGACTTGGCCCCGACCGTGGAAGACCCTCGCGTACGTGAGCCGATTCAAATATTCGCGTACGCGAGACCTAACGGTACGTTTTCTCACGTACGCAAACCCACGTACGTGAGATGATCGATGCTGCTTCGGCCGCGAGAGATATTCGTGACCGCGAGCCGATTCGGAAGCTCCCGTACGCCAGATAAGGATTACAGAATCCCTCATACGCGAGCCGATCGCTGAACTCGCGTACGCGAGTATAGACTTGGCCTCGGCCGCGGGAGACTATCGTGTGAGCTAGCCGATTCAAATACCCACGTACGCGAGACTCAACGGTACGAATCCTCGCGTACGCGAGCCGATCACCGAACTCGCGTACGCGAGAATAGTCTTGGCCTTGGCCATGGGAGATCTCACGTACGCGAGCCGAATCAAATACTCGCATCCGCGAGACTTAACGTTACAAATCCTCGCGTACGCGATAATAGACTTGGCCTCGGTCGCGAAAGTCCCTCGCGTACTAGAGCCGATTCAAATACTCGCGTACGCGAGACCTAACGGTACGAATCCTCACGTACGCGAGCCGATCACCGAACTCGCGTACGCGAGAATAGACTTGGCCTCGGTCGCGGGAGACCCTCGCGTACTCGAGCCGATTCAAATACTCGCGTACGTGAGACCTAACGGTACAAATCCTCGCGTACGCGAGCCGATGTCAAATCTCGCGTACGCGAGAATCAATTTTGCCTCAGCCGTGGAAAACGTGCGCGACTATGCGAGTTGCTCCAATCACTCGCGTATGCGAGACTCTACGTTACCAGTCATCGCGTAAGCGAGCCTATTTTTAAACTCGCACCCCGAGGATCAACTAGGCCCTCCCCGCGAAAGACCCTCGCGTAAGCTAACCGATTCAAATACTTGCTTACGCATGACTCAACGTTTGAAACTCTCGCGTACGTGAGCTGAATTCTAATTTTGTGTACATGAAAATCAATTCTGCCTCGGCCTCAAAAAGCCGTGCTGTTCTCAAGCCGAACTCGCGTATGCGAGAATCAACTCTGACTCGTCTTCGAAAGACCCGCACCAGTACTCGCGTTGTATCGAATACTCGCGTACGCCACATAAAACGTTACAAATTCCATTTGGAAACTCGCGTACGTGACAACGAACTTTGCCTCGGCCGCGGAGAGCCCGCGCGAGATTGCGAATTGGTTATGAAATTCGAGTGTGTGAGACCCCACGTTACCAGTTATCACGTACGCGAGCTCATTCCGAAACTCGCGTACGCGAAGATCAACTAGGCTCGGCCGCGGAAGACCAACGCGTACCCTAGCCAATCCAAATTCATGCTCACGCGAGACTCGACTCTTGCGTACGCGAGTCGAGCTCCAAACTCGCGTACGCGAGAGACTTGATGCTGCCTCCGCCGTGGGGAGTCTTTGCGTGCGCGAGCCTATTTGAAGACTTGCTTATGCGCAACCCAACCTTGCTTTGGCCACGGAAGACTCTCGCCTACGCGAGACAATTAGCAAATTTGCGTACGTCAGTGGCCGCGTCATGAACTTCCACAGACGCGAGCCGTGCTCCGAACTCGCGTAAGCGATAGACTCAATGCTGCCTTGGCCTCGAAAAGCCGTGGCGTACTTGAGCCTATCTTCAAACTCGCGTACCTGAGTTTTTACTTGGTCTCGGCCGCGGAAGACACTCGCTTGCGCGAGCCGATTCAATTGCTTGCCTGCGCAAGACCCAACGTTACAAACTCTCGCGTACGCGAGAGACCTAATGCTGCCTCGACCTCAGAAAACCGTGGAGTACTTGAGCTGACTCGGGAACTGGCGTAAGCCAGACCCAACTTCGCTTCCGTCGCGGAGGATCCGCACGAGTACAAGAGCCGGTTTTCCGCTCTTGCGTATGCGAGAAATTTGATGCTGCCCCGGCCACTGGGAGTCTCCGTGTTCGCTAGTTGATTCAAATACTCGCGTGCGCGAGATGAAACGTTCCAAATCTTCGAGTACACGAGCCGATTTTCGATTCTGCTCACGCGAGAAAATCAATGTTACCTCGGCCGCGAGGGATCCTCGCGAGCACGAGTCGATGCCAGAACTTGCTTCCGTGCAACTCATCCTTGCTCTGGCTGCTGAAGACCCTTGCCCATGGGAGCCAACTCAAATACTCGCGAACGCGAGCTGATCTCCAAACTCGCGTGCAAGCTCGGGAATATGGGCTGAGTGAGGTAAATTGGTCCACCCCCAACCACTTTACACTGCCCTGGCCTCGTTTACCCCACTTTCACCATATTATTGCCCCACCCTGACCATTTTCACCCACCCTGTCCATTTCACCCGCCCGGCCCACTTTAAACCACCCTGACCATTTTGCCCCACCCTGTCTGTTCTGACCCACCTCGCCCATTTTGCCCCACTCTGAGCCATTTCACCTATCCGGTCTATTTTGAAAGAGGAGAAGCTCACAACACAATGATTGATATCTTCCAAGCTTCATATTCAGTGGAGGTCGAAATGTAGAGAAGACGCTAATGTGACTCATGGAAGAGCGACAATATCAGAATTATGGAGATCATTCCAATAAGTATTGTCTTCTGAAAGCAGAGAACGTCAGCAGTGTCACAGTCAAAATTGGGCAAATATCAACAGTCAATACATACAGACTGCACGATACAGGGAGACAAGCGTGTTTCAGATTTGAGAACAAGCCATTTCACCCAAGGATTGACAGAGTTGTATGTAGGGGACTATCCTATCAAATCAGCATCACCCATGAACTGTTTACACTTGGAGAATCCGACCAGATTCTAGGGGTAGATAGACCGAATCACGCAGATTCTGATGCTTGCAGCAGTATCTTCCGGAGAGTTCATTTGCAAGAGCTTGTTTTGTTTTAAAGGCGTTCGATTTTTGGTTATGGAAGCACTTTGTTCACATCATCCTGCGGAGAACACGGTTCTTCTTGAAAAATCAATACGAGCTTTCCAATGATAATACTGAATTTCATAATTCATCAATGTCACCTGACGATATTTGATTATTATTTCGACATGACGAGAATATGACTTCGAGCGCGAAGAACCTATTTGGAGAATCTCGGCTTCATTTGACGTGAAAGACTGTTCCGGAGCTAACTCGGATATCCACATTTGCTCGAGGAACTCAGCGAAGACACGAATTCTCCGCATATTAGACGGCCATCTGACATAATGATTGATCATCGTGTGCATTGATTCGTATTATTGATATCCTGAATCAAACTAGACCATTCTCAACGTCACAAGCCGTGCGATGGTAGTGCATTTTGAGATTCAATCCCAGAATATTGATGCGCTTCATGCCAAATGATAGATCGGAATTAGCCAGAAAGCGATGATAACGTGGAGATCATTCTGCCGATTGATTCCATCATTCTCTTCTTGCAATTCTCAATAGACCCATGAGGCCGCACCTCCGCGCCCGGTCTCATTCTTAGATTTGCCCTAGTTTCTGTCATCCCCCAGGTGACTAAGGAGAGATTCCTTGCTTAGCTTAACGGAATGGAATGCGTAACACGACCCAGGAAGCTATGCTGCTCAATGATTTGTCACTCGTCAATGATGTCAGTTTTCTTCATGTTTCCGTATCCCGCGATGGAATCATCAGTATACGAGAGTGCTCTTCCCTTGAGACCAAAATATACGAGGATCAGTGGTTCTGAGTCCGCAATCGATCGTGGGTCACAAAATACTAGAGAATGAGGCTGAGCCCGGAGGCGTAGCCTGATGAGTCGATTGAATATCGCAATGAGAGAATGATTGAATCGATCTGCAGAATGGATTCCTTGTTATCACTGCTTCCTGGCCAATCTCAATCCATCATTTGGTATGGAGCGCATCGATATTCTAGTATTGAATCTCAAAATGCACTAGCATCGTACGGCTTGTGACACTGAGAATGGTCCCGTTTGATTGAGAATATCATCATCATACAAGTCATTCCCCGCGATGGTCGATGATTTTGTCGGACGGCTGTTCAATCTGCAGAGAATTCGTGTCTTCGCAAAGTTCCTCGAGGAAACGTGAATATCCGAGTTAGCGCCGGAGCAGTTTTCCACGTCAAATAAAACCGAGATCCTCAAAAAAGTTTCTTTGCGCTCGAAGTCATATTCTCGTAATGTCAAAATAATACTTAAGTATCGTCAGGTGTTATTAATCGATCGTGCAGTTCAGTATCATCATTGAAATGCTCGTACTCATCTTCCAAATAGAGCCACGTTCTCCGCAGGAGAATGTAAGCGCAGCGCTTCCATAACCAAGAATCGAATGATTTTGAGACGAATCAAGCTGTTGGAAATGAACGTTTCGAGAGATGCTGCTGCAAGGATCAGAATCTGCGTGATTCGATCCATCTACTCCTGAAATTTGGTCGAATCCCACCGAGGGCAGGATTCCCCGCTCTTGCTGCGGTGTTCTTTCGAAATGACAGCTCATCACTACTTGAAATCCACTGGCAGGAATGGGAAAAAGTGCACAAAGTACCACTTGTCTCGAAAATCATCGGAAACTTGGGTAAAACGAATCACTCATCTGAATCAACTGCTCGCTAATAGCCCAAGCGAAGCAATCTGCCACTGCTCTGCGAGACCGCGAAGGCAGCTCTCACCCATCTTCGAGCACAAGCAAAAGCGCACGGCCAGACATTTGCGAGGCAACAGCTTGAACTGTAGCCTCTTGAACCCGGGACGACTTCACGTCCACGCCAGGCCGCCGAAGACGATGGAAGCTTTGAAGAGTCCTGGGTTTTGATGCAACACCGAGATCCACATAACCTCGAACGCGTACCCGTCGAGCGTCATGCGCGCATGACGCTCGCGTCATGCTTGAGCTTTCAGGCGAGACGCTCATGACGCTCCGCCGAGACGCGGATGACGCTGCATGACGCCCTGGCGAGACGCTCATGACAACTCGGCGAGACGCAGATGACGCTGCCGGGTGTCATCGATGACGCATTTTCTGATAATTTTGCATAATTTCGCAACTACAAATTGGACGAGCCCGTACAAATTCTTCAAATATTCTTCCGCCGTCTGGATGGAGCTCGGGAGAGCATGTGTCGAGACGTAAAGTTAAGAAGTCAACATTTCGACTATTTTTCCTGGGTAGCTCATTTCGTCAATCTCATCTCCATTCCCGCTGGTGCTAAACTTTAAAATCAAGCTGTATGTGTATAGGTATGCCTACATCGCCCCATATGTGAATTCTGCTACGTTGTCCGGCGCCTCGATGCTCATTCCGCCCCACCTTGGCGACTCGTATGCTATCGGCGCTATAGTATACCTATATAGGCATAGGTATGCCCATATTGCCCCATGTTCATGCTCAGCTATGCCGCTTGGTGCCCCCATGCTCATATCGCCCCATCACGGCGTCTTGTATAATCTCGGCGCTATTGTATACCTATATGAGCATAGGTATGCCCATATCGCCCCATGCATGCATTCTGCTACGTCTCCTGGCGCCTCTATGCCCATATCGCCCCACCTTGGCGTCTTGCCTTTTCTCGGCGCTAGGGTGTACCTATCTATGCGTAGGTATACCCGTATTGCCCCGTGAGCTGGTCCAATACTACCCCAGCATCTCGAGGCAGACGTCCAGGTGTTCAGCGTCTGCTAGGCGTGGCCCTGGCGTCCATCTTGGGTCGCCCGGATCAGCGCCTGAGCTGCTCGCCTGATTGTACGCTGGTCAGGTTGGGTGGCGACAGCGCCAGTTGTCTGCTCGCTGGTTGTGCACCACGTCGGTGACTCCTTGCTCCGCGGCCATCCGGGTTGATTTTCGGGTGGTGGTGCCCCCAAGCCCCGTCTGGAACGCGCCGTGACCGCGTACGGCACGGCCGGCCGTTCGGAGTGCGGGTGTGCATGTGCCTGCGGGCGTGGTAGCGGCATTCCGTACGCGAGCACAAGGCGCCAACCAATAACCTCACTAGTGTCATGCCGCGCCGCGTTTGAGAAACCGCGGAAGCCGTACACAAGATGCGGAGCATCTCGAAATTGAACCTGCTCATCTGAATCCTGAAACTGCATCCCTTGAGGTGTGGCTCCATTGAGCGTAGGAGGTTGTTGAGTGACCATCTGAGGTAGCCATTGTGACATGCCATTCTGCCTTACTTCTTCAAAACTGTGCAGTACTTTATGATTTCCGATGAAACTTTGCGGTGTGTAACGTTCGCGACGTATATTATTGAGATCTGAATGTCCTCTAGGCATGTTGCACTCTTGTACTAGGATGTCTCGGTAATCTGGATTCTGATTTGGTTGTGACTCGCATGTGTTCAATTTCCTCCACATATCGACCATTTTCGGAAAGCTTATCCCCCGGAGGAAATTCTCAAACGGCGACTTTCCCTGTTTAGGTACCGTTTTTTTTGTGAACCCAGCAGCTCCATGAGACTAGAGGTTCCCTGTTACAGCTTGATTCATCTGACTTTGGGTGGAATTGCGTTGTGTCGGTTCTTTTTTTTTCTATTAACGCATCCTCAACCTCTTTCTGAGGTTATTCATCGGGACCTACAGTTTGAGGTGGGTTCCGAACCACCAAAACCACCGAGAAGGCACTTATGATCCTTCACATTGGTGCCGGCCGAGACTCGAACCATGGCCTTCTGCGCTGAAGGCGAGGACCTCGTCCACTAGGCCGCGTCGGCTTCCGAAGCTTGTGTCGGCTTTTGATTCGATGTTTGTGAGCCTGTTGTCATTTTAGGTGGGCAGTCCCGTGGCGTTCGTTGATTATTTTGTAATGGAATTTTCGGAAACGTGATAAACGTGATTGGTCTCGGTGCATTATTCCGATCTCGGGAATGATGGGTGTTATTTTCTAATTTTTGAAGGAACGCGCCATTCTCTTCACTGGGGCCATTTTTCGATTAAACAAATTCGGGGTTCAGTGAGGAAGTATCTCACAATCTAATGTCCCGCTCATAAGGCTGCTGTTGCTTACACAGACAAAGTTGTCCGTCTGGACTTGTCAGGCAGGAAATCTCGGGGTATGACGGCACTTGAACGGCGCTGCATAGGGAACGCCAAAATGGATTCGAATGCACCGGGGATTCTTCCATCGAAATGCCCGTGCGCCACTGTTGGTACATTGGGCCCGTATGATGCCCTTGGGGGGTACCCGACAGACTCATTTCCGCGTATTCATTCTTATCTCTCATATTGCTTATCGCATTCGCATCTATCCTCCATATAGCATCTTGTCCATTATCTCCGGAATTCGAGTTTTCAGTTTCATCACAAAAGTTCAATTCATGGTCCGAATCTTGAGTATCATTGATTTGGTTATTCCTTCCAAACACATCCGGCCGAACATGAGAATTTTTCAGCTTAGTATCAGTTGGATTCAATGGTTCTCTGCTTTTTGACTTTGCGATCATATTCAACACTCTGGACATTCTGTTTTTTTTTTTTTTTTTTTTTTTTTTTTTTTTTTTTTTTTTTTTTTTTTTTTTTTTTTTTTTTTTTTTTTTTTTTTTTTTTTGTATTTACATTGGAAAACTGCAGCTGGCCACGGCGATGATGATACCAAAGCTCTGCATAAGGACTTGGTCGCTAACTCGGTTGTGTACCAGCTGGCTCCTCAATACCCGGCTGCGTAGGTGATGAGCGGAGCTCGTCGGTTTTGCTGAAGTCCGGGTGGATGGTGAGTCGGTTGCGATTTTCTCCTTCGGTTGATTCGGCAAAGGCTGAATTTTCTTCCGCTTGGCTCGAGCTCTTGATCTATCTGTGTCACGTTCTTGAGTTACATCACTCCCGCGTGAATTTTTGGAAGTGAAAAAATTCCCCAGCAAATTGAAAATGGGAATATTTTCCATGATTTTGTGGAAAAGAATTCACTACTCGTGGAAGACTACTTCCGCCTCGCACCAAGAAAGGCTGTTACGTGAGAAGGGTATATGTCCAAAAAGAACATGAGTGATTCAAGAGTGAACAGTGCCTTCATGGACGTAAGAGATTTGAGAAAGAGAGAGAGAGAGAGATAGATAGATAGATAGATAGATGTCCTTTTATTTGCACCATGGCAAAAATTAAATCAGTCAATTCAGGTACATAAATATACATATTGCGTCGTAAAAA